>DF244299.1:0-28479 GCA_000507305.1 Breviolum minutum Mf 1.05b.01 | reverse complement strand
GCATGTAGTCAGAATCAATGGCACTAATAATACAAATCGGCAGTGGGAACCAGTACTCTTGTTTACTGAGCTATTTTGTACCTACGAAGCTACTGAAAATTCGTAATCCTTTGGTGTGTTCTCTCGCTTGGCTGAGTTTCTGCACTTGTGTTCCGCAAACCCCTTTAAAAAAACATGCAGGCCGTTTGGGGCCCATCGGCCGTCTTCCGCCGTTAAATGCGTTGCAAAGCTGCATTCAATGTCGCAATCAGCAGCACATTTACACCAAGCACGAGATAGCGCCAAAAGTCCTTCTTTGGAACTTTTGTTGTTGGGGAACAAATAGGGAAAGGCACGTCCTTAGTTGCGATCCAAGATAAAACCCGAGAATTTTCCAACATACCCCTGGAACATACCCCGGGCACTCAACCAACACGACTTCATGAAGGCATGTCTTTGATTTGGGGGTCTGGGGATGCCTGGGGTATGCTTGAGGGGTATGTTGGGGTTCTCTTACAGACACAGAAATCTCACTTTAAATGGCTCAGCCCCCCAAAAAATAATTTCCATCATTGGGAGCTTCAATACTATCACCACTAAAACACATTTGGTTGAACATCCCCCTTGAATTTACCCTAGAGGGGTTGGACCCACCCAAATTGTAGAGGGGCACAATGTTTTCTCTACAAAATGGACGGGCCTGGCAACTGGTATCTATACAAAATGAGGTGAACAGAGAAAACACTACAACAAAAACCGGTCCTAGATCAAACACAAGGGATCTTTGATTGATAGAAAAATTCGAGCCTATATCGATCATGTTCGGGGTGCACATGTCTATGTACAATACAAAGGCTCATTTTGTGGACATGTTCCGGGTCACGCCGATCCGCTTATCCCAAGATACCCCCAGACGTTCGAACCAGAATCCCTAGAAAATGAGTCTATGGAATAAAATATATCCAATCAGCCCCTCTAGTATACAAAAATGGTCTCTACAAAATGATGGAACCCAAGGCCATTTTTTGGGCAAAACCCTTGCCGGCACAGAATGATGGTTTATGCCAAGCTCGAGCTTTCCCATTCTGTGCCAGAAATTTCAACGGGGATATGGTTGAACAATGTTTGGTATACTGTAAGATTTTGGATAGATATCCAATCATCCCTCAAGGCACATATCCCTTGATTAGATGTCATCATCCTTAAAATCATGAACTAATGAGAAGCTCCCCATCAGATCCCAGAATTGTAATAATAGATATTGGGCATGCGAGATTTGCAAGAACTGCTCTTATTTTCAATTATCATCGCCTTTTTGCCATCCTCACTGGCTGCCTTGTTTCGTTTAATTACAAATGCCTTTTCTCATCTTGGGGGGGGCTCCCTACTTGAATATGAGTAAATCAAATCACATGCAATGCTTGATCATCTATCCCGGATGATATTATGATATAATGCTTCCAAACAAACCAAAATTTGATTGTAGAAAAGCATTCAAAGGGATGATAGATCATAATATAGGATGGTCATACTTCAACAGAATTATGTTGACAAAAGGATTCCTAAAAAATGTTAGTTCACAGTTTTCATCCCAAACCTCGGAAACCCACCGTGAATCAATGGTTGTTTCTGGTTCCCGTACAAGGTGGTAGGTAGCATATAACCTCGCAGAGGGCCATATTTAAGTACGTAAATATACAGTGGTATATAATGGTTCATGGTTCATTGCGCGATACCTCTGGACGCACCAGCAGGTCGTTGCAACGAACGAATGAATATAAATAGCATTAAATACAAAAGCAATCGGAAATTGAAATGAAATCAACACAGGCCACAATGATTTAGGCAGCAGCAACTCCCCCAGGTTTTCCTACACTTGTGCCAAATATTCAAGGCAAATGAATTGGATAGCGCTTCCCACGTATCTGACCCTACCCATCTCAACGGACGGTTCAAGGCAAGAATGGAAAAGGATTCCATAAAAAATCTCCTGGCTAACCATACGAGAAATGAAAGTAACCAAACCGGAGTCAGTCAGAAATTGAGCAGTACGTGGGCAAGATTTCAATGCATGATCAACAGAGGGATTGGGGCACCCACACCCAGGACAATGAGGTAAACGTAGGATAGAATTATTAGCAGAGAATAACGATAGCGGCCAAAGACCAGTGCACCGAACAAATGTCCAAATCCTGACATAACTCCAATCTAGTGTCAAATTCATATCCGGACACAGATCAATATATGCAAGACCCAGACTAGATAAGCATTTTCCTGCAGATTTATGAAAATTGCGCTTGTCCAAATCAAGGAGAGGAGGTTCTACAACAGTCTTCTTGTAAAGTTGAAGCACTTGCTTGGCTGTTGCTCGGTCATGCACTGCTTGAAAAAGAAACTCCGGGGTGACTACCTGATGACTACCTAAGAGTCAACTAGTGAACATATGTTAAGCTCGGAGCATAATTGCTGGACCTTGGCCACCCATGTAAAATCATCAAAATCCATTGCTACTTGTACTAATAGTGCCGTGGGATGGCCTGGAGGGAGCAGTTGTGTGCTTCCTCGTGACCTGGGCCTATGATGCGCATGCCCCAGCTTGATGTGCCACTACTTGAAAAACATGATTGGATCTGGATCTGCCCCTTTGTCGGGTTGAGCATCATCGACGGATGAACCTTTTGAGGAACATGGGGTTGATGTGCCTCTTCCAATTTGCCCAGCCCTTAAAAAGAACACATCAATGATATAATGATTTTGAAACTAATGCATCATTGGACACGAACTGCATGTCATTTTTCATCTGTATCATCATTGCTTTGAAATGATTGTTGCTTGAGGCTCGACGTTTGGTGCCAGGAGGCACATGCTGGCTGGAAATTCCTTGTTCGACATGGATCTTCATGCTACTTGACAGTCAACACACATGAGCTGCATCACCCTTGTCGCCTTGGTTGCGAGGTGACCAACACGATCTTCGAGAAGACCAACACGATCTTCCGTCCTCGCCACTTGTCGATGCAACTCCGCGAGTTCGGCATGAGGGTCCTGATTGGTATCATATGCCACCTTTTACGGGAACCAGAAACAATCATTGAGTGAACCAGTGCCTCAAAGCAATATATGCAATCCCAGCTACGACAGTGCTTTAAGGTTCGTACATCGCAAAAGACTGGCATGGCCGTGTTTGCCACTTGTCTTTTCACAGGATCGAAACGTTGCAACTGTCGCAATTCGTCTAATCCTGTCCCAGCGATTTTGTTATTTTGTCGAGGATGAGAGGGGTGAGGGCTATGTGACTTGGGTTGAAAGGACATCATATCTTTTACCAATAGTTTTCCGAGGGTTATTATTGCGATGTATAGGTCATGAGAATCGATTTTGTTCTTTCTGATTTGGATCGTAAAATTTCATCGATGTTTATGTGACCAGTAAAGTAATTTATTACTATGACATTAGCAAGTAGTTTATTCCTATTCTAAATTTCCACAGGTGATTTTTTGTGGGTGAACTTGATCATACTTCACCGGGCCCCAAATTGTGCCACACCTATTTTTGGAGTCAAACAATTTCACTTCCTCACCCTAAACAATTTCACTTCCTACACCCTACTTGGTGGCAAAAATGGTAGTAACTAATTGTAAGAAAACATGATTAACCCCTGTAAGTTGGTTTATAGTCCCTAAAAAGGGTTAGAATTATAACGTTTAACCCAACTTACTAATTGTAGTTGCAATCACTACCATTTTTCGCCAGGAACATATACATTAGTTTCCCCAGAACAAATAGATGGTCACCAGGTAATTGAAAGTGACCTTGTCATCGTGTAGTTGGAAGTCACTTAATCTTGAAAGGCTCTCTTAACCATGGAGATGGCTAAGAATTGCTAAGCAAGTGGGAATTTGCAGATTCAAAAATCATAGACATGGTTAGTACAAATTGTATATCCGAGAATGTGTGTGTCATCTGCTCATAATTTATCAAAATCTGAAGACCAAATCAACAGCACCCTGGAATTTAACATAAATTACCCAAAATATTCATGTTAAATTTGAGGGGGGTAAGCATTTCTAGATTTTTCCTATCCAATGCTTGGGATGATTTTGTTGCTCCAAATAGATTCCCATTTGGAAAAGTACTTTTGAAAAAAGGATCACTACAAAATGGTTGAAAAACCCATGGTTTCCACATCTTCGTCAAATTGGATCATGAAACCAGCCATCTTCGAGGTACAAACCAGCCATCTTCGGGGTACACCACCTAGTAGATCATCTGGCAGCCGAAACATCGCTTTCAACGTACCAACAACGTTTCAAACGTACCAACAACAAATACCTTCCAGAAATAGCCAGCCCCCACCACTGCTGGCGATGAACACCCGGCCTTACCAAGCCTACTATAGTTGTAAATGGAGTGAGAAAACCCTATAAATGGCCGAAAATCTCAAAACTGAATCCGTGGCACACCTTGTAGGCAATGTGAAGAATTTCTAGGTGTTTTCCTAGTGGGAGCTTTCCTCTCCAACATGACCTGTAGTTGATATATTGGATGTTACCAGCTATCATGTCTAACCTAACTTGTCCATAGTTGTGTAAATCCCCAAACAATTCAGCTGCAATTATTTGTCAACAAGTTCAACAAAGTTAAATGACTTGGAAAACATTTAAAAAGGGCTTTAGAAACCCAGGCCTCCTCCCTTGTTCCCTCGAAAAATCAATCATGGCAAGATACCCAAAATGGCATCTGCATGATCATGGGTCAATAAAACAGCATCCAAATGTTCCACCTGCAACCCGCCAAACAACTTGTTTCAAGATCTGTTGAAAAATACACATTCAAGGTGCCATTTAGGGGCGCAAGTTCATCCAACAACAAAAACAATGTTAAGTACATGCAAATCAGACCTCTGTCCAAAACCTAACGGTGGAAAAGATGGGGGACAAAAAACTGGGGAAGAGAACAACTGGAATTCGTAACCTGATTCCTATCTTGCCAACCTAGAAGGTCCCCCAGATGAAAAAACATGCCTGATGCCCAGTTCGCTGAACAAAAACAAAGCGAACTGGTCAATTTGGGCCGAAAGGGAACATCTTATAGTTGGTGGTTTTTGGCCACCTAATTATAGAAATGTTTAATATTTTCATATTTTTTCTTTGCCACCTATATATAGAATATGTTAGATATGTTAGTCAAAAAAAAATGGTTTCAACCAGCCCCAAATCATCTACGTTTTTTTTTCATCTTGGGATCTGGGATGTGAAAGTTCCATAAAGTTCCACCTCCCAAATGGCAGGATGATTCTGTCCCGGGATCGCCACTCCAAATTATATCATAAACTATTGGAATCCTTATGACAAACGACAAAAATGATGATGATGATGATGATGATGATGATGATGATGATGATGATGATGATGGGGATTTAATAAGATGTATTTTCCACCAGGGAATATACCTCACAAAATCTACATGTTGCAATGTGAACACAATTCTGATTTGGTGAGCATTGGACCTAAAAAACCTTTCTTGTCATCACTTGGGTAACAAACCTCTCAGTTCTAGGCTAGACTTTTTGGAGGGCTTCGAAAACAAGCAAGTCATTGGCAACCCAACCAAATCAGATTCGGAAACCATCAAGATACATCTCAAAAAAAAACACCTCAACAAAAATAGACCCAAACAAACACGACTCTACTGTGCTTCACAGAGAGTCCGGTAGCTATATTGGCGCTAATATACTCGCCAGAATCCCCAACAGCTCTTGTTTTTTGTCCGCAAAGCTCACTGATCGAGAAAGGAAGGGCACAAAACCTCTCCAATGAATGGTTTTCTCAAGAATCTTATTTTTAAACAGCAGAGCTCCCATGAATTCAATATCTACTCTTGACTCTTGAAGCAAAACACACGTATACGAAAGATGAACAAATAACAAAGCTTCAACCAAACAATGTCAGCAGAAATGAATCCAGTGTTATATCTTTTTTGGTGTGTGTGTCTGTGTGTGTGTCTTTGAAAAGGTGTTGTTGTTGTTGTTGTTGTTGTTGTTGTTGTTCTATTTCTATTCGATGTTGCTTGCCAACCTTTTTTCGGTCATTGCCATGTTTTTGGTGCATACGCAACAGACTGGTGGCGCCTGATGTTCTTTGTACCACGTCATCACCGACTCACGAAAAGTCTTGCCACAATCTATCTGCACATGTCTCCACTTTCCATCAGGATGAAGCCAACGAAGCAGCAAGCCAACCTGATCCCGTGCGATGAAGGTCAGGTGACCTTGCCAACAAGGGGATGTTTTCTGTGGACATTTTTGGAAGGCGTTTAGGAGTTAAGATTCATAGGATGGTGGGGTAACGAAGTTCTAACCGATCTTCTAGATCAGGAATCTTATCAACTGACTTAGTATTGGTATTTACGGGTGAGATCCCCTAAGAAACCATCACCATTGATAGCAAATCAACCCCTTTGGACCATCCAAGCAGAAGCCTTTCAATTTCAAACTTAAATTTGCTGTCATGTGACTTTTCAATCCACCTGGTCTATACCTTTTATTCACCAGAAAATTGACTTCTCAATCAGTTTTGAGATGTTTTGAGTGCGTGGATTTCATGAAAAACAACGCAAAACATGACTTCACACTGTTGTTGAGGGTGCGGATTCCAATAATATTTATATAATATATATAATATATATATATATGGCTTACCAACACACGCTGCTTAAGTGCCTATATATATATATGGCTTACCAACACACGCTGCTTAAGTGCCTATATATATAGGGCTTATCAACACACGCTGCTTAAGTGCCTATATATGTAGGGCTTATCAACACACGCTGCTTAAGTGCCTATATATATATAGCGGTGAAAAACCTCACATTCAACTGGTTGGTTAAGTGTTTTGGGCTCTCATCGTGATGGGTCCAATCTCATCCCCCGAAATAGCACAGGGTTTTGAGGTCATCCCTTGCTGTTCATGGAAGAAATCCTGCTAACCATGGAATGTATAAAACCTGGTAATTCATGAAATAAAACTATATACCCAAACTGACTGGTTAGCTGAAATTTCTTCCATCAACAGTAGAACAGCCCAAACAACTCAAGGTGTTTGACCCCTCACTTCCTCACCAAGGCCGCGGGCCTGTGTTGAAAAACAACATGTGCCAGGTGATTCAAAGTGACCTTTTCATCCCCTAGTTGGAGGTCACTTAACCCCTTGAAAGGGTCACTTCACCATCCCAAAAAGGTCACTTTGAATCACCAGGTGTTTCCTTTTTTCACTTTTTTTGGCCGGAAACAACAGACATGGAACCCAAGGCGCATTATTTCTCCAGTTCGGGTCCCGTCTTCCATTGCGCACAGCCACTTTACCTGGTGACCGTTTCGACGCTGATGATGACTTGGTGGGATGTCACGATGAGATCTATCCATAAAAGGAGGTTTGGTTGTTTCAACGGTGAACGCGATCCATGGTGATGTTACTAGGGGGATGCATCCCATATATATATATATGTATAAATACAACCTGGAAGTCCAAGGACCATTAAAAAACTATTGTTAAATCGCAATACATTACATCACATTCCAAAAAACTGTTTTTTCAGCAGCTGATTGGTAGTTTCTGCCATGATTTACAAGGATCTATACACATCCCAGGTGGTTAGCCGGATTTTTTTTCCATCAACACTAGGTTTTCACCAAAGGCTTGTCTTTTACTAGGGAATTGTTTATCCTCCAATAATTGGCGACTATTATCTTAACAGTCTGTGACAGCCAGGCTTTACATATATGCTCATGAAAACTAACGGCTGGAACTTGAAAATGCCTCCTTGCGAAAGGAATAAACATCGACCCAAACCACCAGTTTTGGGGTTCCATGGCAATTTGTTTGGGGGTTATACCCCATGTACTATAACCACTATTTGAAACACGTAAAACTATAGATGTCAACGGTAAATCACATACCTGCCTGTCACATTATCAATGTACCCGGTTTACTACCCTATAGAGGTTTTTTAAACCAATTACTAACCCAGAAATACACCCATTGCTCCGATCACATCCGGGGCCATCCACGGAAAGTTTAACGGTAACGGGTGCATCCGGTCACGAAACAGCCTACACCCAACGGTGGTTTTTTCAAAATTGGGAGTACTAGATGACTTCACATGTGTTTTTTGCTGTTTATTGTGTCTGCAAGACAAGTTCACAGCTGGCAACTTTCTATAAGAACCTTCAAGAGCTTTATCTTCATTTCCCAAAACAACACCAAGATACATGACTCACAAAGAATGGCTGGCCAGCCAGTACAAACCCCAGAAAACTAACATCACAATGGAAGACCAATAGTTCGAAGATGTATCTCCTAAAGAAAAATGGTGATTTTCCATTGTCATGTTAGTTTTCAGGCGGGATACTGTTGGTGGAAGAACTCCTGCACCGCCTGGGATGTATAAACGGTTAGCCCGATTTCTTCCATGAACAGTAATACCGCCCAAACAAGGTCAAGTGTATAACCACCAAGTTGAACTTCGAGTTGACACCATTGTTCAATAGGAAATACATCGGCTCAATCCGGGACCAGTTTCCAGCCAGCTATGTTAGGTTTTTTCGTGCCAAGATACATGACTTACACCCAGGAACTCCACCCTCACCACCAATAACACATCGAATCATTGGAGCACCAGAGGAGGTCCCGGTGCCTGTGAAAATGATACCTGGGCCACGTTCAAAAAACCTCGAATTCCCTTACTTTCCATTGCATCCTGGTTGGTTTATATAGGGACTGCCTTATGTCGTTTATGAAATACTCCCAATTTAGCTGGGGTAGGATTTTATTCCTTTTTTAACATAGTAAACAACCAGGGTTTGTTTCATTGCTCACCTGAAAATTCGAAGGTTCATACGGAAAATGGTGGGAAGGGGCCCCTTGGGATCTGGGCCCCTTATAATAATCAACCCCATACATACACCTTATATAGTAGGTATTTATTGGGTCCCAATCCCCTTTAAAAATCTTTAAAAGGGCTTCTTGGAAGGTTCAACAGCTAGTCCATCCCAAGGGGTACCCCACCATTTTCTCTATAAGAGGTGGTGCAAGGTGCCGAGGCCCCCATAGGATCCCTGAGATGGACAGACTGGTATATTTACCTACAAATTTACGTATATTTACCTACAAATTTTCCATAAACATCAACCAATCATGTACAACGTGGGCCCACCCCGGAAAAAAAAGAAGTTGGAAGTTAGAAGTAGGGTGAAATAACTCCACTTTTACGGGTGAAATGACCACCAGTTCTCTATTGATAAGGTTATTTATAAGGCTATTCATAGGGGACCACAACTCCATCGATAACGATCGTATAGGGGACCACCTGGTATGTTTGCTATGCTTGGTAATATGTTTTAAAAACTATCCAATCATCCCTTGAATCGCATCATATCCCCTGATAGATTGCGGGGTTCCATATCAGTGCTAGGGTCGATCAATTTCTTATAATCACACAGCCATTTCGGACCATGAAATAAAAGTGCAAACTTTATCTTTCCTACCAACTATGTAATCCCGTATTTCTTCCATATGTTTCCCACCAACTATGTAATCCGTTAATAGGAATCACTTTAATGGCTATATAAATCCTTATCAATGGGGGTATACTATCCCTTAATGAAAAAGGTGGGAGTTCAGACCTAAACATGCACGTATCAAGGAGCAATGTTTCGCACCGTTTTTCAAATGATTTTTCAGGTTCTTGAAAAAGGTGGTAAGTAGCATATAATCACCGAATTGGCAGCATATGCCGCTTATATACCAGGTATGGTCCTTCCCTTCTGGGGAATTGTATAGTGCCTATCACCAAGTAACAAGAACCAGGAACAGTTCTTAAAAGTCTTGAAACTTGGAACTTTGCATACCATGTTTCTCTGTTTTTCGGTGGGAATACCTTGTACCAAAAAATAACCCATCAACTGGGCGCATGGATTTGTAGTGATCTTTGTCTGTAGTATTCCTGGATGATCCAATGTAAAGAATACCATGGAAACCCACAACCTGCATTTTCGGGGGTTACAACCCATATTTCTAGAGGGTGGTTAATTCTAAGCCTAAGCCCCTTAATCAGGCCTTGTTTCTTGGGCGGTGTGGCATTGGTGCGGGTACCCTTGGATTCCCATGAAAAAGCAATGGAGTTTATGGAGTCAAGGCAAATCCTTGATCCCTTGTGAAGTATCAAATTCTAAAATTTCCTCAGATCATGCATGCACCCGTAAGACTTTTCTGTATTTCTGGTTTGCCGAGAAGGAACATGACCAAAACGAAGAACGAAAAACACATGTAGAAAATCTACATGCAATTTCCTGCTTTCTTTCCAGATGCAAATACATGACAATGGCATACATGACCTCAAGCCCCCCCAAAACAAATATTTCCTGAACACCCTCGGCGCAACTTTTAGCATTCGGCTCAGCTGCCCGTCCCTCTTCTTGGCTTGGATCTCTTCCATCGCCATAGGACAAGGCCACTCATGCCACATCCGAAAAGCAGGGATGAAAGCAGCATGGCGAAACGGCGCGGCACCGGGTTGCCGTAGTTTCCGCCGGGGGAAACCAGGAAAAGGAGGAAAAACGTGTTGCCATCCTTATCTTCCAAGCCATTTTGAGGTACATTGTGAAGAACTCTGTGTGAGTTTGGATGTCCTAGGGACTATGATTTGAAAGTTATCCTGTCTATCTTCTCCCAACTCTTTGTAATGCAAAACTTCAAACAAGTTTAAGGCCCTTTGATTGTAAGCAAACATATATAGTCATTTAGTTCCCAAACAACACTTTGCAGATTCATCATCATAACCTTGTAAAGAATATATATGAATCTTCCCATTTATCCAATACATCAAGTGGAAGCGTGAATGTTGTAAAAAGGACTGGAACCCTGCAAGAGGGAAGCATCCCAATATATTATCGCGTTTTGCAGTTGGCGCTTAACCATCCACAAAAAAAACTCATGTTGAAATTGAACTCAGATTGGCCCCCCATCCTCTTCCAGTCATATGTTGCAAACACCCCGAACAAGGATTCGACAACATTTGCAGATATCAACTTCTCTAGATTGTTTGAAGTGATTCTACTTCCTACAAACTAATCCAAAAAAGCAGCTACAGGCGAAGCACAAAGAATAGAAACATCATAACATCATCTTCTTAGCAACGCACAAAGACAACATCACAGAAAATTCGGAGTTGGGTAGCTTAGCTCTAATCAATTACAGGGTGGGCCCCCGCCAATTTTAAGTGGGGTTGTAACCCTACTTATAGGGGTTATAATCCCAGTTTCCCATTTATAAGGGTCGTTTTTTTTCTGGAGCCCCATCACGCCATAGCTCTCCATTTACAACAGGCTTTGCAAAGTTACAGTGTTCCGTATTTTCTTTTAGAGGGATAGGATTTGTTTGCATCACATTTTTTTGAAATCTGCTTAAAATCATGTGTTTTGTTCCAAGAACATCCCTTGAACATATCCGTCTCATTCAACTCTTCTGGACTTGTTCTAAACATCCAGGCGCATCTTCCTATCATGTATTTAATGTATATATAGATTCAAGGTGAATTTCATCAATGCCAGGCATGAAATCTCAATGAAAATTCCGGATCAATTGTGATGAGTTCCCATCATATAAGGTCAGCATGTATGCTAGTAGTGGGCCCTGCTAGTAAATGAGATATTTTTACATCAGTAAAACCATACGTCGATCAGCCATCATCAGCCCAGTTGTGGTTGCGGGTATAACTGGTTGGTGCCCAACACCCCACCTTATTGCGCCCCTTTGCTCGGACCATTTAGTAGGGAAGATCTTGTCATCCAGGATCCAGGCTGCTCATGCATGCAAAGTCGCTAGCCTAAGAACGGCCTAAATAACTATAGGAAAATAAATCAAGACTATTGAAATAATAGTCCACACTTGTGGATGAATGACATTCCACAAAACAAATGGTTTGGTGAATAGTGAATGCACATTTTTTCAATGGTTGACATGGACAAACCCAGGGTCTATCAGACTATCAGTCTATCCATCCAACACTTGGACGACTAAAGGAGTCATGCGAAGAAAGCTGCTTCAGAAACTACCGGCTTTAATCTTGGCATAAGAACAGATCTCATATATCACATCAGTATCATGAAAAAGGTCCAAGCACATACGTAAAAAGATGTATAGATACGAAAGAATAAACATCTAATCTAGTCTAGTACTCATCTTATAGGTTTCATTAACATTCTCAAATAATCAGATCTATAGGGCTGCCACTAGGGCTGCCCATGAGGGCATTTTATATTTGATGATACAACATCTTACATTTTACCTACATCTTTTTAGGGTCCAATATGGAGGCTCCAACCAAAAAAACAACACCTTTCAGCGTCGCATTATTTCCCTGTTTTCCTTCACACATTTTCGTGGTGCATTTTCAGACGTCGGTCATTGTGGCCTTGGCTGGGTTTTTGGAAATCCTCTAGCTGGGTGGTTTGATGAAGCAACTTCAAAACAAAGCCTAGTTGAAATGATCTTTCCAGCCAGCCCAACATTTTCAGCATCCATATGTATGTCAAATTTCAAGGTAACATCGGAAGGGTATTCCAAATTTAAGCCTTTACATCTTAGACATCCAAAAACCTCCGGGATATTTAATAATAAGTTTCCTCAGTCATACCAGCTCTACTTGAATCATCCTTTAAAGTTACTACTGCTACTTGGTATGAACAAAAAACCTACAGCAAACATAGCTCAAAAAAACAAAGAGTGCCAGTTTTTTGAGATCTTCAAATGCATCAAACGTTTTGACAGCATACCCACAATTGTCATAAGATCCATGGAGGCGTGGTAGTATTTACCTGCATGAATGGTTGATTTTAATTAGTAGCGTTTTATGGATCCGGACCATTGGACCATGGGATTGTTACATCTAGAGCCAAACCTCAGATTTTAACCCCCCCCCAAATCGTAACAAAATCAAGGTAGTTTAGTTGTGGACTTCCCCGTTGCCTCAAACGTTTCATATCATCCTGGTGACTCTTGCAATCGCACCCTGGCTGTTAAGAGATCCAAACCATACCCCCCCCAGGTTCACAAAGCATCTTACTTACAGCCCCCGACAACTAACATGACAAAATACAACCATGAATGAAGATGTATCTCCTACTCAAAATGGGTGGTTTTTCAGCCAACCATGTGATGATTTTACTGAAGGAATATTGTTTCAAAATCATCCTCACCCCACGTTCCGTGTTCCCTGAACAAAGCAGGGTGGCCGGCTAATCAGACTCATCGCCATAGTTCGCTTCCAACCTTGTTTTTTTCATCAGGGAGTGGAAACAAACCGTTTTGGCAGGTTGAAGTGCCCGGCAGAGGTCTTCAAGAGGATGTTTTCCATTGATTCATGGTTGTTATTTTAGTTGCACTCCGGTAAACTAACATGGCAATGGAAAATGCCCATCTTCAATAGGGAATACATCTTCAAATGGTCCATATGTTGGTTTACCAAAGGGTAGTCATTCGTTAGTTTTCAAGGGTGTAGCAACTTAGGAATTATAGTATCGGTATAATCTACCTTTTTCCAAAAGGAAATACACGTAAAACCATTTCAAGTACCTAAAATGAAGGAATCCTCACCTGTATAAGCTGTATATAAGGCTTAAGGGAAAACCCACCCCCAAAAGCCTTATAAGGTTCAGTACCTCCATCTTATATAGATACCCGAAACTTTTGGTGATACTTGGATCTTCCAGTCCCGAACGCTGACTGTATGGCTGGCATATTGACCCACATTTGATGGATTTGTTGCCACAGCAATGCAGCTTGCTTGCTGCAGTTTCCATATCCTTAAAAACGCCTCTCCGCGTCTTGCAAAATATCGATCTTGTTCCTGCCTCGGGTTCGGGGTCCGGAAGAATAGTGTACACGTCCTCGTACCCGGTACTGCCCTGGACAAAAAAAGAGGCTGGGAGGCCACCAGGAGAAAAGAGCCGCGCAGCGGATTTTTTCAAAGGCGAAAACGAGCTGGTGGATGAGACCTGTGGATGAGCTCCTCTGTCCGCTGGAGCCCTGATCCTCCACTATGACAAGTTAATCCTTGCCATTATTTTGTCAAATTGCAACGCCGGGAAAAAGAGACTGATCATGGGTGATTATTGATAAAACATAACTGCAAAGCCTTTGAGGTGTTGAATGAATTCGCCTGCCGTTGGGCCTTGTAGCTGTTACATCCAGCCTTCGGCACACAAGTCGCTAAACTGGTGTCCCAGTTTCTGAATTCACTGCCTTTTGGAAAAAGTACAAACTTTTCACGAGGATTGTGAAACCTTTATTCATTTCTATCTAGTCTGAGAACTTTATTCATTTCTATCTAGTCTGAGACCCTTTGAGAAGAAGTCTTACGTTGCGATCATTGCGAATGTTGCGAACTGTGGGATTTCCCCGTGACTGCCAGGCAATGTATTGTGGAAAACTTGTCCTTGTAGCACTAACTTTGGATTGCAAAAGGTTTTACATTGTAAACCCCACTAAAACCAACTCAAACCGGGCTATATAGGGATATAAATAGGTTATAAACCAAGTTACTAACTAGTTGCGATCACTTCCATTATCCAAGTAGTGTAACCCCCTCTTACTTTCCATTGAACACTGCTTGTGTAGTAGGGATCCTGATAATGGCTTATTATAATACCCATACACCTGTGTAGGACTTACTCACCCAAAAAATACCCCTATAAAGGTTGGATGCGTTCCATAAAAAGGTGCAATAAACCAACTAACTAACGATCGTTACCATCACTTCCAGCTGGACACCCTAGAAAGGAGGACACCAAATTTGCTGGAAAATTCACCATGATGGCTTGGAATTTCGGAAACCAAATGGCTGTAAACAAATGGCCATTTTTCTGGTACCCTCCCGTAAACTAACATAGCAGGCTGGAATATCACCATGTTGTATTACGGAATTACATTCATATCATTCATCTTCAATCCAGGTGCCATTTTGCCAGCCAGCGGATTGTTAGTTCATCCCGGAAGTTTTCCACCTGGGCGCCTGGCCTCACCGGCCACTCAGAGAACCTCGGATCCCACGGATTCCCGGTGTGAGAGGTCGATCCCATGGGAATTTTTAGACTGGGGCAAGGGGTTGTTTCAACCCTGTATATGAAACATGGAGTGAACAACAAAAAAACTATACATGGCCGAAAATTCATCTAATTCATCTGGGAAATATTTGAAACAACGACATTCTAATTCATCAACTACCCTTTGATTTTGAAGATTCTGGGGCTCTTTAGCTCCTCATTTGATAGGAAAATTTGTCATCCCTGGCTTCTTACCTCTCTCAATATCACAGGGAACCAAATCCAGTTATAAATGGAGTGAAATGGGGCCCCTATAAATGGCCGAAAATACATGGGTAACTGGGCCAGGGTTATTTCACGCTAACTGCTAACTGCACCTTAAGAAAAAGAACTTTTGAGGACAGCCGCCAATCTTGCACTCAAATCTTCCACACGCCTTCCACACGCGTGTGGGTGCTACACGCACAGCAGCAGCTTTTTCACAGCCTTTTGGGGTGACTTTTTGGTACCTTCTGACAGCAGAAGTGACTCTGACACACATTCACGGCATAAGTTGGCAAAGAAGTCGTACCAACAAAGAGTAGCATTCCTTTGTCCTGGGAGGCACCTCTTCAACAACCATGCGTTTGATCCATCCTTTGACAATGCAACGATCCAAGATGGAATTTTCACATACACGGTCTCTTGTTGAGGAACAAGTAGAACGGCGTCCTTAACGTCCAACACTGTCAAGCACAGTGTTTTTTTTTCCACCGGATGTCTCGATAAAAATCAAAGTTTCTCCTTGACACATACGATACGAGGAGATGTGCTTAAAGATTCGAAAGCCATGTTACTTAGCTGAAAAAAATGTTCCCTCTTGATACAATGTTTTTTAAATCATGCCTCAGCTGCTACCTTCAAAGCACCAGCTAGATTAATTGCTTTCGTAGCATTCCAATGGTGGAAGAACCTGAGGAAAATCATCTGTTTGTGTGGGGAACTCATGACTAGAAAAAGTTCCACAAATATTCTCCCAAAATGGTGGTTTTTCATGGTGACTTACTATGGTAGAATCCGCACAAAATCACCAACTAAACAATCAAAAACCAATGTCACTCAATATTCAAGATGGATTTATATATTTGGAATGTGATTTGCTAACTTATTCAGAATTGTCTACCTTCATCATCAGTTTAGAAGCTAAACCCTTCCAAAGTTTTCAAAGCTTTGCAGGGTAGAAATTGGATCTACCCCTCAACCAGGATGCAATCGTTGCAAATGAGTTTACTCCCTGGAAGTTTAGCATAGCCCCTGAAAAATTATGTTTGGAAGATGAATCTCCTTTTGGGATGGGGATATACCAAGCCATTTCCCCTTGTTCATGTAGCCATTTTTCACCAAAATAAAGGGATATGATCACTGCATTCGGCGCATCAGTAACAGTGCCAAATGAGTCGGTTTAGTGACCCAGATTCCCGGTGGCCCAACATGTAAAACATGTCATCCTGCCGGTGACGAGCCAGCATCTGGGGGGTGGATCCAACGTAGGCAGTATCTTCAAAAAAGTTTGGTTCTTAAATATTGAGTATGTATGGAAATTTAAATTCTGGATTGGTATATTCCTTCTCTATATCTGCTCTTGGCGGTGGACTCAACCCTTTTGAAACAAATCTTTGCTAAAACTGGGACTCTTCCCCAAATTTCTGGATGAACATGAAACAAAAAACTATTTGACACCACCACATTGCACTCTACAGGTGAGCCACGAAAAAACAAAACCTCTTACCCTCTTACTGTCCATGATACTGGTTGTTTTTTAAAAGGCATCCATAGAAAGGCAAATAATAATCCCCACATAACTGGCCTAAACAACCAAGGTTTTTTCATTAGTCATGTGGCACCTGTATCATCTTATTAAGGTGTGGGGTCACCCATTCACCTTCAGGAAGGTCCACGAGCTGAGGCGTTGACTCATCGCCAAGACTTTCCTGGTCGCAACATCTGAAAGAAAAAATATCTACCAGGTGTCAATAATTACCATCCATGAATGATATACCCTCTGGTAAGCTTACCTAGCCATTCGAAAATCACCATCGTTCCTGAGAAATACCATCAACATGGTGGATATTCCAATCAGCGATTTGTTGGTTTACAGCATTTCACGGAACCCGTTATCTTTGCTGGTTGATTACCAGCGATTCTCAATACTGCTGCAAAAAGGCAGCAGAATGGTGCACAATGCGCATCTATCAGAAGGCAACACACACATCCGCAAAAAACAGGCTGCGACTATATCAATAAGCATTTGCGAAACAAAAACACTGATGAAAACAAAAGAAACACATTCGTTGACTGCGGGGAAAGAACCGTTAAGTCCTGGTGATGGTCATCATTCAAAGACTATATAGTTCAAAGTGCTGTTAAAAATGGAGATGCTTCTTTCTTCAATGATATCAGATCTAGTACAGGATAAAACCAGATTGAGGTTAGAAAAAAAAGGCCAAGCATTTGAATGACGGATATTGAAACAGCTTTCATGTCTAGGAGTCCAGCATTGAGCATGATGGAGTAATTCCTCCAAGACTCCCTTAGTGTTTTTCAATGTCACGAATGTGTTTTCTGACAAAGAAACTCCGGAGACTTACAGATTGTAAAGGTCCAATGGTTCAAACTGCGAGGTGTATCTCGACGTGTTTCTCTTTGTTTTATGTCTTAAAATGCATGTTTCGTTTTTGAGCTCACGACATGGACTGTCTTGTCCTCAAGACACGAGCTTTTGTGGCAGCCAGGTCTATGGGTTTTCAAAAATCTAAGGCGCACACTTTTTGGAGGACCCACGCTCGCCGCCGCATCCTGGTGTAGGGGAGGCAGTGGTTGCCAATGGTTTCTTTTGGGGTATAGTTAGAGATTACACCCATGGATATAAACCCAAATCATTTAGACGAATTGGCAGAGGACGAGTTGTTTCAACCCAGGGACCAAGGATGCAAGATGGGTCTTTTGATATCTACAACCTGAATAGTAAATATATGTTTTTCTTGGAATATAAATATTCAATTATATATATATACATGCGTAAAGAAGTAATTGAGAAAAACATAATATAATAGTTTGGTGATGATAGTGTTACCAACCCCTGAAGGAAACTATCTTTGAGTCACCAACATTGCCAGCTACAAAGTCCCAGTTAACAGAGGCCAGGAACTGATTTTCTTTCACCAGAACATGATCTCGAGGTAGAATGCTAAGACGTGAGAAATGCAGCATCACATGTATACATTCAAACATACAAGTGCGCATCACATACAGTAAAGTGCATGTTGCAAACAGGTATCATCATGTTTATGTGTTGCTTCCTGCATGGGAGGCTGCTCCGTCGCCATATGCCATCAATGATCCCATGGATATCAGACAGGTCCAGGATTCTCAGGTATCTCTGTGTGCATTTCAAATGCGCAAGATGTTGAAGGCAGCATCCTGGAACTTTCAACCACCTGCACTGCTATTTGACTTGATATCGGATATTGGATCTCTCTTCGAGACAACAAAATTTGTTGAAACATGATATCAGCTTCCAATGTCCCGCAGCAAATCGATTCTTGTGTTTTTGGTTTCCCTTGCAGGCCTTCCTGCACATAAAGCGTCACTACAACCAAGTTTGAGCAGAAACACTTGACCCAAAACTCAGATTAAAATCAGCAGTCAGTTTGAAAGAGACGGTGCCCAAAACCATCCCTTCCCTGATCAAGACCCAATCTTTGGCTTCCAAGGGGCAGGATGTATGCCGTAGTCGCAACTTCTGGTTCCTGCAAGAATTAACCATTGGATGGTCAAGGGGTCTCGGTGCTCACAGATCGATTCATAGATTGACTCTGATCCATGCGCACATCAGCGATCCAACAAATGAACACAAAAAATGCGATTGATTGATATATCTCTTTTGAAGATGAGAAATGATATAAGTGGTCACCCCCCCAAAATAATATATATAAGGGGTTCTGGGACTAGCCACCTTATCCATGTTCACTATATTACGGTCCCAAACATCGCCTTCACCTAAATTTTAAACAGGGATTGACGGGACTTTTCAAAAAGAACAAGTCGACAACCTTCACATCATTTGCAAACATTGCACTTTTCAAGTTTACCCCGGTATTCCCAACATAACTTTTTCAACAAGCCTAAGAAAAGTTGTGCAATGTTTGCAAAAGATTGATGTGAAGGTTGTCGACTTGTTCTTTCTGAAAAGTCCCGGCAATCCACCTTTAAAATTTTGGTGAAGGCTATGGGTGGGAAGATATTATGACATTGATAAGGTGGCTAGTCCCAGAACCCCCCTTCTATATTTTTTCCCCAGGGGCGATTCAAGCTCCTGGGGAGAAGTTGACCTTACTAGCAAAGTAAATCATCAATATGATCACATGTTCAAAACCATTGTAAATACCAACAAAAATACAACCTCAATGCATATGGCTTCAAAGATAATTCCACTTCAAAAGGAAAACAACTCCCATATCCTGAAACCAGGGTGTGGTTCTGAAAAGGATCTAGTTTATCTTCAAATTGTGAACCCTTTGCATGAAAAATGCATGTGGCCCTCAAAAAGCTGCATAGGAAGCTAATATAGCAATATTCAAAACAATGTGCACACAATGAACATACTATCGAAATACAGATGTCAACCTGCACCAAGGCTGCACAGGGCCAAAAAAACAAAAGCCTCGAGCTTCAAAGTGCATCAAACCTGCACAGGGCCGAAAAATCCTAAAAACACTAAAACTTCAGAGAGATTGTCTCTTACATATGTACGTCTATATACACAGGACCCCGAATATGGGCACGATTTCTCCTACAAACCAAAAACGAAACCTCTCTACGAGGATTTGGTTATGCTATTTGTATCTACTTGACATAGTTCGGCGACTACCATGATGTCTCAATTTGACATGTGCCACTCATCTCCAAGCACCGACACAAGGTCCTTGGCCAAAACACGGCTGTCATCAAACAAACGCCACTCACGCCCTGCGCAAATGATCACCCGCTGCTGGAGTCTCGAATGCAATGGGGTGGCTGTGGGTGTGTGGGTACTACATTTATAAAACCCTGGCTGTCGCTTCCAGAATCAAAATCTTTGCACATGACTCTGTGAAAATGGGGCCGGCGCTGCAATGATAAGTTTGTCTTAGAATCTCAAAGTCTAGTGTCTAGTCAACACCAAGCCCCGGTGCCGGAGGTTGGTCTAGTTCGATCTGGGTTTCCCTACGCCGCCAAGGGAGCCAAGGTACCTTGACTTATGGATTCAAGTTGAAAGATCTGAAGGTTCACGTCTGGCCCCAGGCTAGACTTGAAACTTGAAGGGCATCAAGAAATCGTGCAACTTAGGACTGTTCTCACAGCATTGCCGCTCGATCAAGGTGGCAAATCCAGCGTCGGGCAAGTCTGCGCTAGCGAATGCATTGTGAGTTGCTAAGCTCGAATTTGCAAAGGCAAAAAATACACAAAAATCCATGATATTCAATGAGTGATACTGATCATGCAAATTGATTCCTCTCGGTATGGTGAAGCGAGTCTCATACACACTAGCATATACTTGGACATCTCAAATGGGTACAATACAAGAACACGTAGTTGCATATAATATGGTGAGACACTTTATCAGTCTTTCTTCGTGCTTCGCAATCACTACATGCTTAAAATGCATGTGTATATTTAACACAATGTCATGTGATGTAGTGCCACGCCGTACGATCCTAGGCAAAACAGTGCAAGCTCAATACTGCGGTAAAATGCAAAATCTTCGGCTGACCCTGGCAACCCTCTCGTCACTTCGTGCGTGTCGGACGCTCAATCAGTGGTAAAATGCAAACTTTTCATGTCGCCGAGCAACCCTTTGTAGTATTTTGTAGTACAAAGTAGTACTGGAGTAGTACTGGAGTAGCACTTTGCAGTACTGGAGTAGTACTTTGTAGTACAGAGTAGCACTGGAGTAGTACTTGTAGTACGGGGTAGTACTGGAGTAGTACTTTGTAGTACAGAGTAGTACTGGAATAGTACTTTGTGATACACAGTAGTACTTTGTAGTACAGAGCAGTACTGGAGTGGTACTTTGTAGTACAGAGTAGTACTGGAGTAGTTCTTCGTAGTACNGTTTTTGCTGTTTTGCGGTGGTGTTTTTGTGGTGGCGCGACCTTCATGCCCTTTGAAAGGCAGTAGCCTCCGCATTGACGCCTGCTGCTGGCGGTCATGATGCTGAAGATACCAAGGACCAAAAGCGCTTGGAGATAACTGGGAATGTTGGACACAGTGAAATTATGGAGAGATTGGCCCCAAAACAACAAAGCCATTACAGAACTGCACATCACATTCCTTGGGGGATGCACTTGCACCTGGGTGAAGTGTGAAGCTGTTGGCGACTCATGCCACTTGAAGCATTCTGTAAACTCACAGCATCATAAAAGATTAGACACTTCAACACAATACCAACCAAAGTTGTCACAGGTCCCCAACTTGTGGAAGCCGGACCTGTGCAAGCAGAGAAGGTAAGATTTGCAAGTTTTAAAAGGATATATCAAGATGTGGCAAGGCAGCTGATTTGAAGGCTTCAGAGTTCCAACAATAAATAAAAAACTCAAATACACAAAAGGGATCCAATCAGATTTCACTTGTTACAATCGGTGTTTCTGCCCAACCCTCGGAGTTTGATGGCCTTGTGTGGGTTGTAGGAGGTCACTGTTCCACCGACCGCCATTCCTTCCACTCGGCAAATGTTGCGAAAAGGCTTTGCAGCAAGAACTCAAGGTGCAGCTTGAGCCAAAATGTAATTGTTCCGCCCAGTTTCGGGTGGGTTTGGGCAAATTGTGGTGACGCACCGACACTTCATGAACCACGCCTTATTTGCTGAAGGCGTGTGTAAACAATACCAGCTGTTCATTTGTGCAATAAATGGATGAAAGATTGTACAAGAAAGTTTTTTTGAATATACAATGGTACTTGATGAAGGTTTGGCATACCAACACTTTCCGGGGACAATCACATGTGAAATGGTCCTTCCATGATCTTGCAAATTTCGAGCTGCACATAGACACACCTTTTGCACCACAAAGATTCAGCGGACATTTTTCGCGTTTACACCAAAAAAATATAAACCAGATTGTTTTGCGGTGAAAAAAAATTACCACCCAGAATGAACCACAAAGACACTTCGCCATTCCTTCCAGTTCCAACGATTTGCGGGTGCAGCTCCAACGGTGTTTAGCTTGAGCCAAAATGTAATTGTTCCAGGAATTTCGAAGTATCTTTGTGGTTCATTCAAAGAAGAGAATGGGCAAACGAGTGGGAGTTTCTTCTGCTTGTTTGATTCTGGCAAAAGGACGAATTCTCATTGCATGAACTGAAGTGTTAGTCGTTTTCTGACAAGGAGAACGGTGGGAGCAAAACGGTTGAGAGGCAAAACATGACGGCTCTCCATATATCTCCTTCAGCCATTCTGGGTGGTAATTTTTTTCCACCGCAAAACAATCTGGTTTTTATTTTTTTGGTGTAAACATGTGTAAACGCGAAAAATGTCCACTGAATCTTTGTGGTGCAAAAGGTGTGTCTATGTGCAGCTCGAAATTTGCAAGATCATGTTTCTGCCCAACCCTCGGAGTTTGATGGCCTTATGCTGGACTCCTAGATATGAAAGCTGTTTCAATATCCGTCATTCAAATGTTTTGCCGTTTTTTTAACCTCAATCTGGTTATATCCTGTACTAGATCTGATCAAACTAGAAATATTTGACCAACTGGATTTCCCTCAAATAGCCAGGTATTTCGCTTACAAGGCAGCCTTTTGAGGTGAGGTCGCTGTAAGGTCGCGACCTAATGTCGGTAGACTATGCCATGTTTTCGCCACTGAAAAGTGTCCAATGTGAGTAGATAAAAAGAACATAAAATTCTGGTTGCTTATAGAGATTCTTATTATACTTTAGTATTCCCTAGCGTTCACTGGGCAATGCCAAATGACATGCGCTGAAGAAGTGAACTTTTGGAGTTTCAACCAAAAAACGGCGTGAGAAGGTTAGGAAATCCATTGGAACAGCAATGGTGGTGGGAACCACAGGGTTTTTTGAAGTGAATGTTTTTTTGAGTTTCAAGTTGGTTTCCAAGCAATTACTTGTTCCAAATCACCATCTTTGTCGCGTATCTATGTCAAATTGTTTGAGGTGTAGGTCTTTTCAAAGACTTTGTGCCGTGAAGGAGTATTTGACCAGAAAGACAGCTATTAACTACAGTAGCTACAATAAATATAAACAACCAAGCTGTTCGACTTTGAATGTGGCACGGTATTTATCGATATTAAAAAAAAAAACAGTTCCCCAGCCATCCTTTGGTAACAGCATCCGGCCGGCGCAGCAAAAAATGGGCAAACACGCTTTCCATTGTTCTTGGGAGCATCCCAACGTATTTAAGTGCACCAAGCACAGGATGATGGGGGTGGTTAAATGGTGGACTGTTTGATTTGTTTGAATATCCTGCTGAGCAAACTTCAGTGAAAGTCCATTCCGAATCTCCATGGAGATTGGGTGTATCCCACCTGGAAGGTTAAAAATCGGATCAGTTGACTGCATCTTGGGACAAGGATATCAACATCGCAAATACTTCTCAGGTCTTAACAACATACTGGAAAGAGAAGCATCAAGTGGGGAAATAATAGTGTCAAAACTTGCTCATTGTATGAAGTTCCGATGCAAAAGATGGCTCTATGAAGCTCTGAGCGCGGATTTACATACTTTGTTTGGTGTGGCTCAGCTCCAAATGACTCAAATCTCCATTTTGGGGTTCCATGTTAGTTTTGGGGTCTTTCAACTTTAGCACGCATCAATCAAGGGGACGACGACTTTTTCCTTGTGGCCGATTACCCATGTAAAGGTGTGAAAATTTCCAAAAAAATGAAAACATGGAAACCACCACCTAGCCCATAGGATCCATGTATGGTATATTCACCTACATGCATGCACGAAGAAGAAACTTGAGAAATCTCAAACACATAAAATGCATGTGTTAGCGATGGAACATGTGTTTGTCACGGATAAAGCACGTTTTCATGTACGTGAACTGATTTGGAGGTTCTCACTCAGTTAACATGATAGAACATGGACTTTCAAACTTTAACTAGGTGTTCAACCGCTGAGATTTGCATTTACGCGCGCATGTTGGTGACTTGAAGAGAAGTCACCAAAAAGTTCCGCAGTACGTAATGCAGTTTTCAAGATTCGTTTCCAAATATATTTTCAAATTTCTTTAGATCGCAAAATATTCAAGTAAACGGAGCCATGATCCAATCCATTACCCTCCCTAAAAGTACTAACAGCAAGTTTGCGTCTCTAAAAAAAGCCAAGCCCCAAAATGAAAGTCTTACATCTCTCAACCCACCATTTTTCAGAGCTTTCGCTGTTATTTTTAGGGAGGCTACCTTATCCCATTTCTGTGGTTGGCTTACAAAACTCCTCCAATATAACTGGGTAGAACTTCATACCTGGAACGCCAAGTGTCCTATTTTTTTAGGCAACTTTACCCCTAAAACCAGCAACTATTGCCTTAAAAACAGGGCACTTGGCTTTCCAGGTACCCTATATTGCGCCCAAACAAACAGCACCGGTCTTTTGTTCATTGCCCTGACAGTCGAATCGGAGCCAAAAAATCCCCGGCGCCAATTTCCCCATGCCACCTCTGCAGATTCGTCCTCCAACTCCCAACTTTGCCAGTCAGCCTGAGATTTCCAGAGTTCATGGGCCCTTCCAATGGGACCCCCACTACCATGAGAACCCACAAGCTTCATTTTTAGGGTTTATAACCCATGTTTTGGGGGTGTAAAACCTTCATTTTTCATGGGTTTGAGGTCCAAGGGTAGTTGGTGGTTTCAACCCATCTGCTTTTCTTTTCGTCAAATCGGATCATTTGTCCAAGTAGGGGTGAAAAGAACAATCATTTGAAAAGACCATGAAAAAAAAGCCCATCAAAACGACCCCCACCGGAAATTCCAAGGGTTTAATCGTCGGCAAGCGGGTGTCTGAGAACCTCATCACGAGCTTTGTTATTTCTGGTTGGGGGTAGTTTTGCTCGGGGTTCTTGTTGGGAGGGCCATGAAGGTTGAGACAACTGACAGCTTGTGATATCCCCCAAAAAATGGGAATCAAACCGTATCTCCTGAAAATATAACGGGATGAATCAATTCATGAAGTATTTAAGCCACCCACTCACCCCAAAAAAAACTTGCTGGAAATGGTATAAACTGTATGCTATTGGTAAGCAAAGCTAATTTGAGATAATAATTTGAGACACCGACATATATTGCGTCTATGATTGTACATGTTTCGCAACACACTGGCCAATGTCCAAAACATAGTGGACATCTTCCTATATGCTAACTGATTGGTTACGCTCCATAAAACTAACATAGATAACAAAGGCCCTGAAAAAAGCGGTTGGGAGACTACTTTTCTTTTGGGAAAGCCCATTTGCAGGCACTGTGTTAGTTACAGGAAGTTAAAAGGGAATTTAAGAAACAACCCGCCAGGATATGATAAAACCATTGATTTCCAACCAACTATATAAACTCGTTCCCATTATATTAAATTTCTGGGATGTGCAAACCTTTGACTTTAAGATTCTGAAAGAATCATCCAGGATTTGCTTGTTCGATGCCTGGAAAAAGTTCCAAACACATTCTCCCAAATGGTTATGAATCCCGTGGTATAAAGCAAAACTCACGAAGACAAAATACAACTAACCTGCAAGATAATGGGCCCCTGACCTCTAACTGTTGTAAGTGGATGTATCCGTAGCTACACCCACTTACATCACCTTAAAGCAAATCCAAGTCATACAACTCTTCCTTCATGACCCTATGTTCCCCTGCAGCTTCAGGAAGGGGTTCGGCCAGGTGCATCTCTTCAACGCCCTGCGTTCGCATGGGATAAGATTTCTTTGGAAAGTGAAGTAGATTCAAAGGTTGATGTACTAGATCCCTCAATTTCTTGTTGCCAGGGGTCAATGAACTACTCCCCCTGAAACTAACATTTGTACCTGAAAATTGATGGTTGGAAGATGAAATGTCCTTTTGAGAAGGCCTATTTTCAGGTGCTATGTTAGTTTTTTGAGTAGAGTAAATCCGTCATCTTGTTTATTGCCAGGGTCAATGAAACTATATGAACTCCTTAAATTGGGGATGGTCATTTTTGGGGCAAATCTTTATTCAACCCTTAGGCCCTTTGGTTTGATGACCATCCCGGATCCGATGGTGTTTGGAGGTCTGGCACCTTGGAGGATCATCCCCCAGGACTTGTAGGTGGTTAGTAAACCCCGTTAATAATATGTATAAGCCATTTGGAAGGGGTCCCACGTTGCCCGATCCTTGGGGGACTTATTTATTAACCATGGTTATTAACCACCTACAAGGCCTGGGATGATCCTCCAAGCACATTGTGTCAGTGAAGATTTCTGATAGTTCAGTACTAGCCACGACGTATGTTCCACAGGTCTGTTGTTAGGTTCTTGGAAACAAAAACAATGGGACATTGACATTGATATTGTCAAAATAGATCAAAATAGGAATCTTCCCGAAAAAAGGAGTAAACATCCAACCAATTTAAAACCAACACCCAGCTACATATCAACTGAAGCAATATGTTTTCTATGAAACAAACGCGCTTTTCTGACATGTTGGAATACTTTGGGACACCTGCTATCAGCCCTTGGTACTGACCATTTGCTCAGAGCATTTCGTAGGGAACATGGTCATAACGGGATGTTCATGAATGCTTGTTACAACACGCATCATCCAGCAATGATTCAATAGGTGTCGGGATCACCAAAAATATGGCAGAAATGCACCTCTCAGTTAAAGATGGAATGCATCTCCTGATTCATCTTTGGAATGCAATGTATTATAAATCCTTAACCTGAATGTTTCGTCCGTTTTGGGTAGGATTCCCTTACTTTTGACTACCTTTTAATTTTTTTTAGGTTTTCCCAACCCGGCTTTTTGGTCGCTATAAATTGCCAACCGATCGTTGGAATGCAACTATGCCTAGCTCTGAACTGTTCCCCGCCTCAAAGTGCTGTTGGAGAATAGACTTTTCCAAGGACCTGAAGAGAGTCGAAAGATGAATTTTCCCGCTAAGGCCCGGCCTATTTTCAGGAGATTATGGTAGTTAAAGGGGTTTTATTTCCCTATGGCATTCCAACAAAAAAAATCACAAGAGCAACCCCCCTCAACTTTAGGATGTTTTAGGTAGGTGTTGGGAATGCCTTAACAAAATCTTTATTTTTCAGAAAATGGAACCCTTTTTAGCGGGCTTGTTTGACTCCACTCTTCTACTCGCATTGATCCCAAGGGTTTAAACACGCCAGTTGATGGTTCAGACATTTTGTGGCACCAGTTGATACACCCCATAGGATCCATGTATGGCAAATATGTATATATAAATATAAACGATATTATATATATATATAAATATGGAAAAAATACCTACATTTGGTTGACTTTTATGATGAATGCAGTTAAATAGATACCATATAAGAATCCTATGGTACATATCTATCCCCTTCCACAACAAATAAACATTCTCCAATGTCCCCTATTTGCAAGGGTTTGTATTGGGGTATACACCACCAGTTGCTTCAAACACCAGATTTCATACATCAACCTTCCACCTCATCGAATCCCATCTCAAAGGCACTCTTCGAAAGCATCCGTGATCTGCTGGACCTGTTCCTTGCTGAAGACGTCCTCGCGCCGTTCAACCTCTCGGAATGTCATGAAGGTTTTTTGAGAGAGACGATTTCGGTGTGTTGGTGACGAGGAATTTTTGATTGAAGATGTTTCCCGTTGGTGGTTGAACTTGCTAGAACCAGTTTTGAAAGAATGGTTTTGGATCATTTTACACAAAAAGTTGTATCTTTCAAACCAACACCTAGCAAAAAAAAATGTAATAGTTCCACGAAATAGGTTCTAATATTAGAGTCCATATCCCAACCAAAACAGGAAGCTGCTACATCATCTTCCAAAGGTGCCGATGAAAAATCTGGGGAGATGTTCCGTTCGATATATTGCATGGCATGTTCCCAGGAGGGTACAAGGTGTGCTCAAAAACCAGTTATAAGTGGAGTAACAATCCCTGTAGATGGCCATATAAATGGGTAACTGGGGTTATAAGTTATCAAAGGAAGTTTAGTGGCAAACTTCCGATATACGAACTTTTGGGTAGCCTGACAGGAATAGTAGTCCTAGCAATAGTAGTCGTAGCAGTAGTAGTCGTAGCAATGGTAGTCCTAGTAGTAGTAGTCCTAGTAGTAGTAGTCCTAGTAGTAGTAGTCCTAGTAGTAGTAGTAGTAGTAGTAGTCCCAGTAGTAGTAGTCCTAGTAGTAGTA
>DF244298.1:0-28555 GCA_000507305.1 Breviolum minutum Mf 1.05b.01 | reverse complement strand
ACAAAAAAAAGCCTTGCCCAAAAAAATATGTTCAAATATTTTGGATGCAACATAATTTGTACCTTTGAGGATCAAGATTTGCCAGCCTACTTGGTGTGTCAGGATGCCCAGTGTCAGATTTTGAGGGTTGGGACACGAAAGGATCTCCATTTCGATTCGACACTGCTGATTCATGTTTTGTTTCAGATGACAACATGTGGTTTCACAAATTTTGGGATTTCGGATTTTGGGAGCATTGCCCCTAGTTTCAAATTGATTTTGGACATTGCGATGTTACATCAGGTTGCGCTCACTAAACAAAAATTTGAGTCAAAACAGACTGGGAACTGATCAGGCTGCTAGCCAGAATGACAGGGTGTGATGTCTTCAGGTTTGCTTTGGCCCGACCGAACGCTGGGTTGTTTGGTGGCGGCAAGTTTCACATAGTTACTGTACAGTGACTGCCATGGGCCAGTTTCGAGTCCGTAATTTAGCTGGAGATCTGTTGCTCGAAATGGAGTCCGAGTCGATGGTCCACTTGAAGCAAAAGGTCAGTGAAGTATGTGGAGTGCCTGAAGCCTTGCTGAAAGTTGTGAAAGACAACGAGGCATTAGGAAACCTCCCAGACCTTGAAGAAATAGCTGTCACTGACGAAGTGGTGGAGCTGATGCTTCTGGTTGATGATAGTCCATGTTATTCGTGGGACATCGCGGGAAATCCTGATAGTGAGTTTCTGAAAAGTGATGCCAGTGAGATTGTGGAATTTGTGAACCCCAACACTTGCTTGCACCCGGACTATGTCAATGTGCTAAGTCAGTCGCCAATCGAGAAGGGCGTGCATTTTGTCGAGTTCATCCTGCATTCTCTCCAGGATGAGCAGTGGTGTGGTGTAACTTTTTGTGCAAGCAGGGCAGGCCGCAGAGGAGAACAGGCTCCGGGTGTTTATTACTATTGCGGCCGAAGGAGCAGTGGCCAGGGCCATTTGGATGTGCTACATGAAAGTGTCTTGGCGATCTAAGGCAGTCAAACTGCCAACGCATTGGGATTGGACCGATTTATCTTCCAACAAAGTGCATCATGTAATTTACTTTTCACTTTTCATTTCTTTTTGTCACAATCTTGCTCCAACCAAATAGCTTGTTGCTTTGCGATCATGGTAGCCTGAGGGAGCCACGGTGATTCATTTCAACTCATCCCGGACCAGGAAACCACATGATGCCCTTCGCACACGTCAAAAGTGGTGATGCCATAGGACAGGCGGACCATGCATATGCACGACAGTTTAACTTCCCAATCCACCAGTCCTCTCAAGCACTGGTGACTTCCAGTACAAATCTCATCATTTTTTGTTGGCAAATGATAGCTACCAAAATCATCCAGGCAAATCAGCAGTGAAACCAGGACTGCTCTTGGATGCCAATCGCGGTGCTGTGCTCTTCTCATTAAATGGTGTATTTCAAGGCGGTTGCGGGCTCCCTTTGGGACGTCCAGTGCGCTTCGGATCCTCAAGACCTGGGGCACCCAATTAGCTGGCTGCATGTGGCTGCTGTTCGGTCAGAGGAGATTCATTTAAAATTAAATGCAGTACATCTGTTGCCGTCCTGGCACCAAAAAAATGGCATGGTGAGTATCACCAGCTGAAATACATTTACAGTAAAGACACCAGCCTCGTCCCATTTTTTGGTGTTTGCTACTGCCATATTGATGGCTGCACATTGAGGTATTTGAGCACCTCGCTGGATGTTTATGGTGATTGCGTTGAGTTGAGAAAGCATTCAGTGGAAGACTTCCCAGTGCAATTGGAGGATGCGACTTGACAGTTTGACAGAAAGCGGGCATATGTCGGCATATGTTCCTTTTTGGCGCTTTGTGTCCACAAAAAGCCACTCAATTCTCTCCCTTCACGACATATTATGCAATCATGAATTGCCGAAACAAGACGGCTCTGCATGCATTTTTTTTTGATGCCTTTGGGACATGCAGGGCCATTCCGAACCCACGGTTTTCCCCTAAAAAGAAAGCAGTCCATCCCTTCTTTCTGAGATCCTGAAAGTTTGACAGGTGATTCACGACACCAGGTGCTTCGTGAATGGTCCGGAAAATGATTCCATTGAACTGAAGAAGTGCGACTTTGAATCGGTTCGTAAAGGTTTTTGGAGCTCTGAAGATAGCTCCGAGTAACTCTTAGTTGTCATATCTTTAGGTGCCATGTGCCCGGTGAAGTGCAGGGGAAGGTGGGAACAATGCTCTTCCACGTCCCAGACCAGGCACCCGGGTGAAAGCTGTACAGAAAATGCAGGCTCTGCAAAATGACCCGGCCGTTTTAAGGGGGATTCACTCAGCCAATGGCCGCTGTAACATGCCCATGGTGTTGTCACCATGGTTTCCTGGGCTAAAATTGCTTGATCCAAGTCCATGACTTTTCAGATCCCAGCTTCCCTTGCTGATTCATGGGTTGCAAAGTCAGCAAGTTATGGAGATAAAACATCCCAGAATCAAACAAAACAATGACAAACATGACAACCTTTGTTCACAGAAAGTAGTCTTTGGAGACACCTGCTGTCACAGTGAGTTGAGAGCTGTGCTCTGCTGCTGGTGCCTCTGCTTCTGCTGCCACTGGTGTTTTTAGTATGTGGTGGTTGGAATGGTGGTAGTAGTGATGCTGGTGCCACGCTTGGGGTAACAAGGTGTATATAATCCTTACATTATATATTAGTGATTGGTGGAATCTCATACCTTGCAATCCATGAGGAAGAAGAATGATAAGGCATGATAAGGCTGGAAGGGGTTTGGCAAGAATCAATGAGGTTTTACACCATCTCCTTCGGGTCAAATCCTCGGGGGTCATCCCCTTTCCAAGGCGTGGCAAACAGAAGACGCGGGTTCGGCCGATCCTCATTGCTGCCATGTGCCTCACCTCTGTGGAGCGAACGTCAACGACGAAAAAAATTAGTACGGTTGCAATGTGGCACTTGTCCCCTTTTCCCTAAGTGTATATTGTTTCCCCAGATTTGCCCTGACTTAAAAAAAAAGTGTTGGGAGGTGATTTGAGACTGCAGAAAACCTCCATGGGTTTTCTGCATTTCTAGATGCCATATACTCTGATATATGATATATTGTCATAGGACAGTTACGTTGTGACATCTTGAACTTGGGAAACCTATGGCCCTAGGCTTTTACGATCTACCCCAACCCTTCGAGTCACAAGTCTTCATGAGTTCTACCGCCTGAGGTGCTGGGGGTTTGAGCCTCAGTGTCAGGTGATTTTGATGGAAAATTCAGAAGCCTTTGTTAGATTCTGGATGCCCTGCAAGTAGATGTGCAACAGAAAAGAATGCAGTGTATCAATATAGGTAAAAGCAGCTTGTAGTTATATGTGATATTGTGTAGACTATCATATTGCAGTTTACATTTAAGAGCTGAGGCTCCTCCCGGCAGGATCAGAGATGCAAACGTTGTTGCTTGCTTGCTTGGTTGCTTGGTTGCTTGGTTGCTTGCTTGCTTTGTTGCTTGGTTGCTTTGTTGTTGTTGTTGTTGTTGTTGTTGTTGTTGTTGTTGTTGTTGTTGTTGTTGTTGTTGTTGTTGTTGTTGTTGTTGTCGTTGTGGTTGTCGTTGTCGTTGTCGTTGTCGTTGTCGTTGTCGTTGTCGTTGTCGTTGTCGTTGTCGTTGCTGCTGCTGCTGCTGCTGGTGCTCTGGTGGAAGTGTCGGAGAGGTTCCGCAGCCAAGGCAACGCATGGCACGGAGACTTCAGCTGTGGTTGCGAGCTGCTCGAAAGGCACCTGGAGTCGGAAGGAGTCGAAACCGTAGGCCTTGGACCATGCTTGTTTGGAACGGCCGGTAAAGCCCGACATGAAATCAATCCTTAAGTGAGGTTGGTAAAGATGTCACACTCACGGTGAAAGGAAATGTTTTGGAATGAAAAGTCGGACGGTTTGTGGTTGGACCACTGTGAGAAAGAGTCCCATCAACTCATATCATGGCACAGCCGCTGAACTCTGACTCTTGAGTCGCTTTTGAATCATCTACATGAGATGACAAACCATGGAAAAGCACAAGGGCAAAATCTTGATGCCTTTTGAAAAAGAAATGAGTTGGATTCATGAACAACTCATGAAACCCAAGGGTGAAGGTCACATTGCTGGCATTGGTCAATGGGCTTGAAGATTCTTCAACTCTTCCCATGGAAGGCTCTCACGTTTGAACATTTGTGAATTGCAGGGAGATTTTCACACGGTTTATCATGCGCAAAATGTGTGCCCGCAGCATGGTCCCGATGACTGCCATGGGTTGGGTTCACACCATGCGCTCAAAGTGGTTTTGCCAAAGACAGCTTTAAGGAAGCGAAGGGCTCAGGCGCGGTGATGGTGGGACATGTCACACATGCGCAACATTTCAACTTCGGCTGTTTGACATATTTGACCTACTGTGCACCTGGATAAGTCAGGAATAACCAGGATGAGTTCTTGTCATTTTGGATGTGAGATGTGAAAACTTTGACTAAAAAAACGCAGAAAACATCACCGGATGGTTTGACAGGTAGCATCGGGTGATGGTGAAACGTGTCTGGGCTGTTTGTCATGACCATTGGGGTCACCGGGTCACTGGGTGACACTGTCATCGTGTCTGTCTTTGAGCTGGTAAACCCTACAACCTGTTGCCGCTCTTGTTGTCCAAAAAATCACCCAGGTTTCCCTGCGGCTGGTTTTTACAACCTTTTCTTCCAAGCCACTACCGGGGTAGATTGGTTGCGTTTTTTTTTGGTGTAAGGTCGCAGCCAACCATTTTGTGGACGCTCCAAGAGATGTGTTCTCTGCTTCTTGCCTTGCAGGGATGGGGATGGGGATGGGACCGACCTTTGCGAAGGTAGAATTGGTTCCGGATGGTCGATCTGAGGTATGGGGCTCCCTGCTGCAGTGTCCTTGATGGCCCTGGTTTGGGGCAACAGCACGTGTCTTGCACTGTGCACATTTCGTGGGGAAAAAAAAGCACCAATGTTTCCTATGAAGATGGGTTGTTAAATGCACCAGCGATGGATTTGATTGGATTGGGTTGATTGGGTGGGATGCAGATTGGCACATGCCACATTCAGGCTTTCAATCTTTGTTTCTGGCTGCAACGCCTGGATTCCTTCATGGAAACTAGTAGCCAGTATATAGTAGTGATTTTTTGTTGCCATCCTCCCTTGCAATCTTGCCCAATAGTCCAACACCCTCGAAAGCAATTTGAGTCATTTCGAGCAAGCAGCCCTCCACCCCCAGGGTGATTGCACAATTTGATCCTGGAAGCGTCCGGAACAAGTTGCAGATAGAAACAGCCATGGCAGTGGAAGCAACCCAGGAGGGATGACATGGAAGTCAAAATTTCTAGGGCTGGTGAGCTGGTCGGATGCACAAGTCGTGACTTCGTGCTCCAATCGAGAAAGATGATCCGGTGGATGTAAAGATTGAAGGGTCGACACATGAATTTCTATAGTTTGCCCATTGAGCAAATTTTTTCTTGGTTTCTTTCAATTCAATCTTCAATGAATTAAGCCATGTCCACAGCTTCAGAGCATGACGCGACAGCAACCTTTGACCCTCCAGGAACGTGCTCTTGCTGCCAACAGCAGATGCTTGTTTTGCAGAATTGGATAAGATTGGGTCACGAGCAATCAAAATCAAAGAAGTACATTGATGATATTGAGAAATCATTGATATCAGAGGACGAATTGTGGCCAGGAATGAAGCCTATTTTCATCCTATTTTCCGAATTTCCAGATTCCAAGTTCAAACCCACCATGCCTCGGGAAATCATCCTGAATGCCTAAGGCCACCTTTGCAACATCTTCACGTATTTAGACAACGCAGGCAGCGGCCGTCCCGATCGAATAGAGCTGTTTCGCAGTCTCATCATTGAGTCGTGGCGACGCCATTCTCACAGAGCTTTGGCAGTGATGGAATGGTGTGGGGATATGTGAATGCGGGATGCTGCGAGTATTCAGAGTGGATGTGAAGATAGATCATTTGGCAACGGCTTCATTGCACCATTTGTTTTTCTAAAGGGCGGGTTCAAGCATGTCATCATTTCATCACTAACAACTTGACTCTCCACATACCTGAACCTCTTCAAAGTCAAAGGCAGAGAGCCGCAACATTGGTCAGGTTTTCATAACCATGATTTTTCCGAAGAGGTTGGTTTCACACATTCATTCATGTCATTCTTTTTCAAAATATTCGATTTTCAAAGAAAGGGGAGATGATGCAAATTTATGCACCAATTTTTTTACCTGGAGTCTTGTGCTCGACCTCCAAATTCCCATCATCTCGCTCAGGACTTTGCCATGAACCAGTTTTGCTCCATGACCTGAATGTCCGAATCTATGTCCCTGACATGCCTGATGAGTACTTTAAGTTGCCTTATCCTTCAGCCAAGTCAGATATGTTGCGCTATGGAGTTCTATACCACCATGGTGGCATTTACATGGATGCGGATCTTCTGGCCCAAGTCTCAGCAGCTATCAACCAATGGCACATTGGTCGAAGTTTGTACTTGGAGCATCTCAACAAACCATGGGAGTCATACATGACATGTGTTCCAATTAGAATCACTTCCTGTCCATGGTCCCATTTTTTCCAAAAGTCCGGTGTAAACAGGCAAACATGAATGAGACTGTCACATGACAACGTGCCATGCAGAGTTCAATCAACTATTTGGAAGACCTTGCTTTTGTTTTTTGAACGAGGCCATGAAAGATTTGGACGACGTCATTCAGCTGGCGGCGGAGAAAGAGTTGGTGTCGTTTTTGGATCAAAATACTCCACACAAAAAATGCCCCTTGGAAGTCCAAGCAGATGCACTGGTGCAGCCCAACAGTGAGAGAATGGAATATATCTTGTGGAATTGATATGAACTTGTTACACTTTGGACACCCCCAACACATTTTCCGTTCCAGGTCACAAATGTGCTGACTGTGTCAATCCGATTTTTTCGTATTTGTGGCCCTCTGAGGTAGTGAACACTTCAGCTCCGACTTTTTGGGCGGCTACAAGGGCAGCCCATTTTTGCAGGTGGGACTGTTCCACCGAAGCTGTCGAACATTTGGTAGATCATAGGATCTTCACTTTGCCGATTGCAGGAGGTATGGGAGAAGCAAAAAAGTGCATTGACCAAGCACTGCCCTAATTCCAAAAAGACTATAAAGAATCAGGACTCCGAGGGATGTCAGGTGGAGCAGGGTGGCACAGTTTGGAGTAGTGCAAAATGGTTTCCTGGTTTGAAATCAGATTTGCTTATGTAGAGTTTTATGATGCCTCATTCAGCATGAATTCCTAGAGGTATCGGATTCATTGCTTTTCCCTGCCTGCTGCAGACATTTGGTGGAGGGCTCACATATGTAGTGTACTGTACTGATTTTTTTCAGTGCGGGCATTTGATTGACATTGCCGCGACCCGGAAATATCAGTTTTGTTGTATGATTGTATGTGTCTTGACTATTGTGCTGTGGACAAATTTGAAAAGTCAAACTCCTTCTGCGTTTAGGAGGCGTTATGTTGCTATGACGGGGATGAGCCCTGTAGCATTCCTTGGAATCAGCTGGGCGAAGGTATCGCTCATAGCGTCACGCCCAGCTCTGCAGACTCCCTGTGGCTGGGACTCTTGTTTGTTGGTGCTCAAGAATTTCCGAAGCTTTGGGATGTTATAATCATTGTCAGGCCATCGAAAGATGCTTTGGGCAGACTCACCGAAAGAGCTTGAACAAAATTGAAGCGTGAGCACTGGGCATTAAAAGATAAGTATACATACTTGCTGCAGATCATGGACAGTACATGCGTATATGCACTTGCATATCCAAAATATATACAGTATATAGACTATTGAATTGGGATGAACCAGTGCTACTTCTGAAGTGACATGAATCTGTGGGGACCCTCAGCTGAGGCATTGCTTCTCAGGAGACAAATCCTTTGCCCCTGCTGGTTTTCTCGACTCGTTGGAGAAGTTTACCAGCGACAAGGGGAAAGCAGAAAAACACATGAAGCGCCTTGGCTGCATTGATTTTCAGCCATTTTTTCAGTTTTTCGGGACAGAAAAATCACAGCAGACAAAATAATTAGATCTATAAAACATGAACTTTATGATTATATGAACCATTGATATTTCTTTTCTTCATTCCATCTCTTTCTGTTCTTCTCTCTTCGCTTTTCTCTCCCTACACTCCACCCATAAAGGCCTGGCAATCGGCAATTGGGACCGGCAAGTTGGCAACCATTTTTTGACCAAACGAAACCGTAGGCCTCGTGCTACGGTCCATTGCTTGGTTACCAAGGAAATTCGGTGCTGGACATATCATGGAAGCTGAGCACAAAGGGATTGCTTGGGACCATGTCGTTGGAGTCATGTTTTTTTTTTTATTATCTTACTTGTAAACATTGATATGGATGGCTTTCCGGGCATTACATTGGTATTTGTTGGTATGTTGGTATCTGTCTTGAATTGCACAAGATAGCTTGCTATGTACATCTGATTGGACGTTCATTACGTTGTTTCTTTTTGAGGAAGATGCTGGCAAAAAAGGTAAGATTAATTGATTTGATGTGCCAGGGCAGGGCTCCCGACTTCAAGTCTTCAGCACTGAAATGTACATATCAAATACGAATTAATTTTGATATATTGTATATATTATATACATACATAAGATAGTTTGCTATTAAGATTTAGACTGCAAATCTAAGGGGCTCTTTCGATGTCAGAGTCCAGTTTAGAGTGTTTTTGTGTGAGACGGCAAGGAGCCACCTGAAAGAGAGAGACAGAGAGAGTGAGAGACTACAATTATCACATGAAGATCTGGGTAGTGGTTTTAAATATTTTTTTAAATTTCCATCCCTAATTTGGGGAAATGATCCAATTTGACGAGCATATTTTTCAAAGGGGTTGGGTGGTTCAACCACCAACTAGAAATATACAGCTTTCGCAGGGGCCTCCTACTATCACATCTCTCCATCTGTATGCCTCGGTTGCCCCCCTGTCGATCACATCTGGAGCTTAGGAGCGGACAATGTACCATACTTTCAATGAAATTTTACAGTGGCAATGGCTGACCTGCAAACATTTTCGCGACAGGTCCGTGGTGTTCCGGTGTTGTTGTTGGTGGTTGTTGGTGGTTGTTGGTGGTGGTGGTTGTTGTTGTTGTTGTTGTTGCTGTTGTTGTTGTTGTTGTTGTTGTTGCTGTTGTTGTTGTTGTTGTTGTTGTTGTTGTTGTTGTTGTTGTTGTTGTTGTTGTTGTTGTTGTTGTTGTTGTTGTTGTTGTTGTTGTTTTCCTAGCTTAGTTTTTTTTCCCCTCCTTCCCCTTTATTTTTTTGTTCTTTAAAAAGGAGGGTCTCGACTCACAGGACCACTATCTTGGGAGAACTCTTTGCCAAAAGCTTTGAAACAGGGCGTGGCAAGAGACCGTCAACTCCTCAGGAAATTGTTGTCTCACCAGCTGCCTGAATGAGTTGGGAATCTGGGTTTGGATTCCGGTTTGGATGAATGTGAACTTTGAACATGCCCCACTTTTTGCCACCAGTATGCAATAATATGACCTTGAACCCCAAACAAAAACCACCTGCCTCCAGTTCTCAGACTTCCATCATTTTCCATATTTGCCATATATTGAGGTCTGACTTGAAACCAACCACCCTGCTGTTTCAGAAACAGCATCCGGAATTTACGGCGCTGGCGCATTTGACGAATCAAGTCCCCTGTTGGTGGAGCTCCAAGGCTGGGAAGGTGATAGTTTGACCCAATCATCACCATACAACATACAGTGGAAGTTAGTAATGTATGAGACCTTTTCAAAAAGGTTTGCCAAGCAACTTTAGTGATTTGATTCTGCCAACTCATCCTTGGTCACTACATCAACTTGACTGGATTTCAAAATGCTTTTAATGTCTATGCATTTAAATGCTTTTAATGTCTATGATTTGTGGATGTTTTCTTCTGATTTTCCAAACCAGAAAACAATCCACCACAAAAAATCAACCACTTCACAGGACGATCACATGTTCAAATAGAGGCTCCTCCCAACCTTAACTTTCCACGCGCTGAGGGGAGGCATTATTCCTCGGAGGATTTGCCTAGAGTCACTTGGCCATAGGGAAAATGGTGTCAAACAAAGGATGGAAAAAAGGCAGTTGTTGGAATGTTCAAAGGTATGCGTCTTCATTTCCATCCAACTTTGGATAGTAACAGGTGGCAGGTTTGGGATGTTTCCCCCCCCCCCCCCGCCTGGTAACAAACATGGATCAACCAGCTAGAGTGAATCGCCCGCAGGGGGAGGAGGAGGTGACAGAGAAACCCACCGAAGCACCGAAGCTTTGCAAGATCTTCACTCTTTGGGAGTACAAGGTGCGTCCAAGAGACCCTTATGGTTTGGTCACTTGCCATTTTTTTGTTCAAGAACTTTTGGGGACTGTGAAAAAAGTTCCAAATCTTTCAGGCACGAAGATTCTGCACTTGAGAAAGAGCTTGTATGATTTGTATGCTTGTAGTGTTCTGGTATTTTGGAATTCAAGATACTGAATGAGCCTGAAATTCAATGCTCCATTGAGTTGCTATCTCAGTCGCTGGATGGTGGTAAGCGTAGCACCTTGCACCTGCGCTAGGATGCTCCTTTGTATGCACGGCTGAATGTGGAGAGCTGGCGACGGCATACACGCAATCTTTGTGAAGAACCAATCCTGGTGAATTCCAAAAATGTCATGAAGCACCTCAGTGTCAACAGCTGAAAGTTCATGGTTACCTTAATGCTTAGATTGGATGACAATGATATACAATGATGACATTTGTGGACATGTGTGGTGTGGCAGTTGATGGACACTGTTTGTGTTTTAACAGCTGTAATTAATCACTTTGCGACTGGATGGTGGTTTACAAGGAGTAAAATGAAGAAGGGATGACTTTTCGCAAATACTTGTGCAATACATAGATAACAATTATCTCTCTGTATTTATTTACGAATACAATACATGATGAGATCAACCAGCAAACTGCTTGGAGGTTGAGACACGGCCCACCCACCCAAAAAAAAACATTAGGCATCTCAGTTCTTTAAAACGTTGGATTTGGTGATCTCAGGTGGATTCCCGACATGCCGAAGGAATACTTCAGGTTTCCATATCATGCGGCCACCTCGGATCTCATCAGATTCCTGGCTGATTTTCTACCATGAATTTTGTGATTGAATGATTGGATTCCAATCATATTCAACTGTTTGAGCTCTCAAGGGTTCAAGTGTTGCACGCCGTGGCAAGTTGAGGATATGGTTTGCTTTATCACCATGGAGGTATTTACATGGATGCTGACTTCATTGTCCTCAGAGACCTGACGCCGGTGATTCAACGTTTGGAAGATCATGATTTGATTTCCTATGCTACGCAAAGCAACCCAGGTCCTGCCACCAGGGTAAAAGGTGAAATGGTGAAATATTAAGACTATCATGGATCAGTTTGATAGGCAGTTCTCCATACATTAAGGGTTTCCAAGGTGCAGGTACTTCATCCTCATACGGATAGCAGCAGCCAGGTGGTGTGTGCTCAGATAGCTTCAGCTCCAACTTCATCGCGGGTCGAAAGGGAAGCATTTTCATGCAGAAGATGTGGGAGAAGCAAAAGGCATCCGTTGAGTAAGGGTGACTGTAGATGGATTCAGTATTTTACACGAGGCTCTTAAAGTGCAGACAGTGTGGCACCATCCTTTGTACATCAGACATAGAAGGGGTTCTGGAGAATTGAAACCATGGCCTTCAAATGCTGCTTTGTTCATGTTTGTATGACATAGGCAACGTCCACATCAAGTTTTATGGCACCGCCGCCACACTGTGTCGAGGCCATGATCACCAAACACTGCCCCCTGTCGGACAAAACGAAGGAGATCGTGTGTTGCTTCGATGATCCCAATGTGGAGTGCCATGTGCCCTTCGCTGGAATTGGTGAAGGTACATCACATCCAATGCTCAATGAGTTGGTGAAGCAGAAGGTTGAAATGAAAACCTATTGCTTTGCAGATGAGGAATCCTTTGTTCCGGATCACTTTGCTTATGTGCTAGAACATGTTTCTGACCTCAAAGAAGCACAAACATATATGGAGAAGAGAGGCATCCAGAAAGGCTTGGACCGCATGGCATTTCACATGTTCAACTCCATTATCCCGCTCAAGAATTACAACTGCGAGAAGCTCTTCACCAAGGCAGATGTTTCTGCTTGACATGGTATTAAATTACAATGCATGACATCATGAGATCTTGGGATTGAAGAGTTACGACTTGGGGGATGGGTTGTCATGTCCAAAAGGTTTCCCCAGTCACCTGGTCCATAGCAAATGGCTTACCAGGGGACGACTGTGGGCCATTTGTACCTGACTGCCTTCAGCACTGGTCATGGGAAAGAGCCCAAACCCAAGTCCAATGAGGCTGAGGCTGGGTGAAATTTGAGGCTAAAAAATCACTTTTTCCATCCGCAGTGGGAGAGGTCTTCACATCTCTTCTCATCAAATACTCGCAAGATTTCACACATATGTGCGACTGTGTGATTCAGCATTTGTTGTCTATACTCTTGTCACGTGAAAGAGTTTGAATAGGTTTGCACTGATCCAAGCTGATGCATATTTTCGTCTGGCAGCATGCCTGAGGCGTTTTTGTCAGAACATCAAGACTTTGCAGAGTTTCAGGCAAGCAATCAGGGTGGCTGGCCCTGCAAGACTGCACACAAAGGGGCTCCACCCATCTCGCCACTTGGTAAAAGCAACATGTAATTGAATCAGCTCAAATCTGCTTTTCCAGGTGGTCAATACACTTTACATATTCCATTCAGGGTACAACCTCCTTGGCTTTGCCAAGGGACTTGGTTGGTGACAGCCAGACACCTGGTGGGAAGCCAACGCCACTGTCCACTCAGCCTGTAGTCAACGTGGGGGTTATTGAAGTTGCCAAGACAGGCGCCTGCCTCATGTCATGACCTTTTCTGCATGTATTTGTTGCTTGTTGATTTGTTGCCTAGCTCTTGTGGTGCATGTTACTGCGTTTTGGCCACATTTCTTTCCCACGTAGGCTCCACGGCATGCAAGATTTTCACCTGGTGGGAGTATGACGGGTTGGGTCCGCTGGTTATGCGCGTCAACGTGCAGTCCTGGCGGCGACGTGCACCTCAATGCTCAGAGCCGGTATTGTTGACGGTTGCCAACGTGGCTCGTTGGTGCAAGGGTTAAACAAACCGTGATAAAAAAACCTGTGTGCACATCATTCGTCATTTTTTTGAAGTGCTCCAAATTTTTCGACTGCTCACATTTTCTGAACCTGGTACTTTTATTTCTGCATGTTGCCAGTGGCAGACCTAGGTACGGGAGCATGTGTCTTGGATTTTATATTTTGTCCGTGGTTCTGATTCACTGAGCAGAAGTGAGTGATGGCGGACAACATGCAGCTTCACGACACATGAAGGTCAAAAGACAAGTTCTGCTTCTGTTGTCTAGTCCTGACAGTACACATAAGCACATCACTGATTCAACATTCACCTCGAAAATCCATGAAAATCCATGAACTTCCTGTAGTGTTTCAGCTCTTGCGTTGAACCACAGGACTTCCTAAATATAACGCACAGCTGACTGAAATTGTGAGGTTCCAGATGTACCTGAAGAGTTCTTTCGGCTTCCCTATCCCGAGGAAGGGTCAGCTTTCTTGTTGTTTCCTTGGCGATGTCTGTTGGTTATCAGATCCTGTGTGTTTCCAGGCCAGGGCTGATTCCATTCGATGGGGCGCCATCTATCATAATGGTGGCATCTTCTTGGAGCCCGATGTGTTCCTTGGGCCATGGTGTTTCGTTTCGCCGAAATGATCTAAACTACCAAAGGATGCCATAGGCAATGCTGAGTGTATCCTATTACGAACAAACCTTGAAATGGTTATGATATGAAACGCTGATTTTTTAAGACCCTTTACTTAATTACTTACTACATTGGGAAGGTGGGTCGAAATTGGAAAGCACCAGCCAGGCTAATGGCAGGAGATATCACGCCTATTCTTGAGAAGCTGGTGCCTTTGGTTTGCTTTGAAGCAACCAGATTGGACATTTCTTTGTATTGATGGCCAGGTTTTAAAGCAGCGGCGATTTTGTCACTTTGTTGTGTGGAGACTTCTAATGTGCAGTATAACTACACCGTTTTTAATGAAACACCTTGACTTTAGCACGCGTGTCTCATTTTGGCATCTTAGGACTCCTATGATCTCATTTCCTCTCAAGAAGATCCAGGTCAAGAAGACTGTACGGACCAATTCAATCCCGCAATCATTGCTGGTCCTAAGGGAAGCCCCTACTTTAAGGCCGTGACCACAGTGAGAGGGATCTCCTTGTCACTTTCCTCACAGCAGGTTGTATTTTAAGGGGTTGTGGGTTTCGCACTGTTCCTTCTGGCAGGAAGTGTGGCGCCAGCATCGTGACAAAATGACAAAACACTGCGCTTTGGCACTTAAAGAGAAGGAGATTATTTGCTGCTTCGATGATGTAAAAGCACCTGGGCTTGATCGTGGCCCAAGAGTGCCGAAGATATGATTATGCCAGTTTTCTTGCATACCTTACCATGCACCACTTTTCCACAGACTATATACCCCTTTGCGCTCTCCTTCTAAGACGGCGTTCTCTGCATTGCATTGAATTTTTTTGCAGATAATTTTGCCTTTAAATGAGCAGATCTGAAGTAAGAAGCATTACACCGAGATACCATGGAGTCACCTCCACTGCTGCCGTTCAAGCTCCCAAGGAGAAATGCCATGTGCCCTGGTTATCCATGAATCGAGGGATAGCCCATCCTATTATTCGTGAATGGAGCCGCAAAGAGAATTCCAAGCTCAAAAGCTTTTGCTTCAACAGGCTATGGCACAGCAACTTCCTTCCACCCTTCGATTTGAGAGAACTTCATTTGGATAACCTTCTTTGAAGGAACAGTGTGAAACGCATGTCCAAAGTACGCGGTTTTAAATTATTGCGAATGTATGAATGTATAGCAGCAAAGGAAGACAAATCTTGATCTTGCTCCTACAGCACTCACACTTGTCTTCTCGAAGCCTACCGTGCAGGGGAGATGGCTTCCAACCAAACCAATTGCAAGATGCTGCTGGGCCGTGATTGTAGAGGGAACTCACAAGGGTGATGCGCTGCCAAGGACACTACTGGTAACAGCCAAGCAGCCAACGCATTCAAATATTACTGGTAGCCTCATGAATCTTTTCGAATGTTCTTTCTAGAAGGTTGGTACGATTTCATTTCACCCAATGATATGACATCTTCCTTTTGAAAGGAACCTTGAAGGCAAGCTGTTCTTTCTGAGACATTCCCATTTTTCCCATATTTTACTAAGAAACAGCCAATGTTTGAGGTTTAGAGCCCAGACTGCCATGTCGAGGTGGTTCGTGAAAGATGGGATTTGGCCCGTGCAGAGACGTTCTGGGAAAAACGTGGCGTACAGAGGTGCGTTTTGGAGATGGGTGGCGGCAGGGGGTAGAGGGTGGGAAAAATGCAGATGTGACCATGTGGGTGTTTGGCCATGTTAGATCTACCTGTGCTGAACTCATGGTTTTTTTCAATTGCACCATTTGAAAATTTTGTATCAGTCTTGGTGCCAGGCCAATGCAGAGAATCTTGTACCACTTCCAGTCACATGGAACGCATGTCCAGGTGCCCTGCAGAGAAGTTTCAAGGGCAAATGGCATCAAGTGACTGAGAAATTACTGCTGTGCGCAGTTGACTATTCACTGATCTTTGTGGCTTTGAGGTGTCAAAATGCTGACATGCAGGAAAAGTCATTTCTATTATTTTGGTTTATTTGTCATCGCAATGTTGCCGGGAAGGAGATGCATTGTTCGCAGCTCTTCAATGCTTCTACTGCGGTTGGCGCCATGTATGCTCGAGCCTTTTCGGGCGAAGCCAACAAAGCTTCGACAAGAACGGACTCCTATCCTGCAGGAAGCAGTCAAAAGGATGTGAGGGAGGCATGCTGTGTACAGTACAGATAATAGACCAATGGCTGTAAAATCATAGGATGCATCTTGAACTCGAAGTATACTCCGTTCTCGAACCGAATCTGCCCCAAGGACTCGAAAGAGACAGCCAAATTCTTAAAAGACAATCCCTACATGTAGCTTTGCTGCAATTTGGCTACATGATTCTGACACTAATGCACCTATTCCAAGGCATTTTGCGATGTTTTTTTGGAACCATCAGAGTTTCCGCAATATTTCAGATACAGCCTGTGATTCCAGCACTACTCACCCAGGAAGACCGTGAGCCACGTGTTTCAGGACTGGGCGAGCGTAGCTCGAGGAACATCCCGCCGCAGCTTCCCTGCGAATTCCGCACGGAATGTGTGCATCATGTATATATTACTGTATATATATATATGATATGTACATATTATTTGGTCCAAGTATGTCATATCTATCAGATATCTTAAATTTATAATATATACGCAATCATACGCAATCTATCTATTTACACTGCGTCTATCTGTCTGTCTGTCTGTCTGTCTGTCTATCTATCTATCTATCTATCTATCTGGGTATAAGATGGTATAAAGATGATCTATCATCAGATTTTTTTGCGTGCATTGATCTAGATTTAATCATACACACGTGATATTTCAGTCGTGACAAATCCACATATGCATTCATCCGTCGTATGTACTAAATTACTTTTCTCATCATGTGTCCCTGCTCCTCCATCATGGAGCAACAAATGCTGAAATGGGTGTCATTGAAGATTTCGAGCAGTTGATGGGTAGGCTCAGGCAATCATGAGCCTGGCCATAGAATGTTGCAGTGGAGGACCCACCACTGAAAAATCAAAATGACTTCAGGATGGTTTGCCTTGCAAAAGCTCTGGGCCGCCTGCACTACCGACAATACCTCCGAACTTTGGAGGATGGGTTTTTGTTTTGAATAGTTTGTACTGTACACCAATCCGAATATTTGGGATGCATTTCTTGATTTGGGATCCTAACACATCTTACAATCTTCTCATGTCTCAACCTTGGCCAGCTATGTTTGTCTTGCCGTGCCACCCTCAGCTGATACTGTTGTGTCAGGCAAAAAGTCCTGTCGCATTTTTACTCTTTGGGAATATCCACATGCAGGACTGTCACTGAATTCTTGCGCTCATGGAGCATTTGAAGTTGACTCACTGTGACACTCATTGGTTAATTCAGTCAAAGACTTTTAGTGATGAGGACCTCCTGTCTTCAAGCTGCTGAATATTGAGTCATGGAGGCGACATACACATGGCCTTTGTCAAGAGCCCGTGTTGATCAATGACCAGAACCTTGGACTTTTTTCGATTGAAAGGCGATGCCCAGTGGCAAAGTGTGACAGTCCACCCCCAAGGAATGTGAAGTCGTGGATCCCTGATATGCCAGATGAGTACTTCAGGCCGGGCCGTGAAATCTTATACTTTTGTTCCATCTTAGAGACAGGAACTTCAAGCGTAGATTTTTGAATCATGGTGTCTTAGCATGTGTCGTTGCTTGTTTGATTCTTTGGAAAGCATCAAACAAGCCCAAAGCGACATTGGAATCTTCACAAGCTAGCCAGTGATGTTGAGTGCATTTCGTTTCTAGATGACCCGCACAGTGCAAACCAGGATGCCAACACCTGCGCCCAAGTCAGACTTGATTCGATATGCCTTGCTGTATCACCATGGTGGGCTTTACATGGATGCTGACTTTATAGCCGTGAAGGATATGGATCCCATTGTGGCTTTGCTTGAGACGCATGACTTCATTTCGTACCAAATGGAAGGAGTCCCGGGAAGTGAGGGCGTTTCCATGATGCGAAACCAAAAGGTATCCATGATAGACTCGGATAGACATCGCTTTGGTTTTTGCATGTGTTTAACAAGGATGGCTCCAACGATTGCCTGCATAATCCGATTCCTGAAAATGAACGAAAAACCAAACATGCAGACGTTTCATAGAAGTCTGATATTGTCATGAGACAAGCTTGCAAACTTATTGTACGCCTTCAGGAGCCAATGACAAAGCCAGTATGTAAAAAATCACCTTGGATAGCGCACCGAGACAAATACATTGTCCAACACAAAACCGTCAAAGGTGTTGCGGTCGCCATACTTGTACATAAAAACCTTCACACCATCACACGAACAGTCAGTACAATTCATAAACGGTGATACAGTGATTTTTAGCAAAGGTGCCATAATTAGCCATATTGGAGTTCCATTTCCTTTCCTGTTTGTTTGTTTAGTGTCACCGGCCCACCAGGAGAACCAGAACAGGCTTGCTCCTCGGCTTTCAGCTCCAATCTCATCGGTGGCAGGAGCGGGACAAAGTCAAGTCTGGTGACACTTCTGAAGCTGAACATGAATCTATTTGGGTGGAACGTTGTGGAAAAATATGTGACAAGTTCATTGTGGTACTTTCATCCAAAGATATCTAATGATGTTTGTTTTCTCATATATCATTATTATTTCTTTGTTTGTGATGTGTGATGCTCATTGATTTTCCCCAACGTTTTCGTTTGGATGACTTTGGCTCCTTTGCAGGAAGGGAAGCCTAGTGCACAAGTTCATTTGGGAACGCCAGAAAGAGCAGATGAAAGTCCGCTGTGGTGAAAAGGGCTCCTCCTCCCAGGCACCCCAAAAAAAAACGCGTGTTGGCATGTTGTGGGAAGTATTTTCAATCACATGTTTACTGTTTATATATGATTATATATAATGTTTCACTATATACTTGCCAATCATAGACGCGGAGCATGACCCACCCGGGAGCCTACCTTCATCTTCTGGGAGTCCATTCTCCATGTCGATTTCTTCAAAACTTTGCAGGCTTGCTGTCCTGAGAATGTCAAGAGACAATGCTCTGTCCCTTGGGCATCGCTGGGTGAAGGGGTTACCTGGTCGCAAATGGTTTTTGTTGGTGTGCAAACTCAGGGAATTTGAACTCATCAATTTTCAATTGTGGGATGTCGACAGCCCATTTGTTACTGCAATTCCTGTCCTATTCACTATTCAAGCATTTGTGGAGTGTTATGAGGTGTCACACCCGGCCTTCAATGACTTGCTGAGAACAGGCACCCAGCATGACCGAATCTGAAGCTCTGCAGATTCTGCTAGGTTTCCTTCAAGTGTCACTTGAAGGGATAGTTGCCGTAATTTTACAACAACTTTGAAGGAAAAAAACTGATAGAACATGCCTACCCTTGGAACTTTTGATTGCACAGGTGACATCTTCGAGACCTTTTGCTTTGCGGATGAGTGGACCTTTGTTCCGGATCACTTTGCCTACTCCGTGGAGCACATTCCATCGAAAGATGAGGCCTTGAAGTACATGACAGTGACTTGGCAGTAGTTGGGGTGCTTGGCTGTAGAGAAGTGTCCATGTCCATGATCGATGGCTTCGGCATGCTTCAGCATTGAGGACAAAGGGGTCAAGAAGCCTTTGGACAGGAGAAAGCAGTCCTAGTGCATGCCTCGCGGTATTTGTAGCGCGACCGTGGCTTCTGGAAGCTGCAATTCTTTTATGTGGAAGATTATCATCAGTGCCATCAGCATGAATTGTTTCCCCATTGCAAGTGTGCCAGTTGCCAGTCAGACCCTTATCAGTAAAGCATAGTAAAGCATTAGCATGGACCAGTTTCCAAAGATCCTGGTTAGGCTCATGTCAATTGCCGAACTGGGCCAGTAAGTTTACACCTCATTCCATCCTCGAAATCACCAAGCATTCCATCTCATTGCTACGAATGTGGCCGCGCAGGATTGTATACCACCTTTTCAATGCCATCACCCCCCTGAAGAATTGGAAATGTGCAGCTTTGTTGGATCCCCGACGTCTCATGGGACATTTGTACACCGTACCTTGGCTGATGTGTTTTTTTTGGGGAGCATTGATTTTGTGGTTCTAGAGGTTGGATGGGAATGCAGAAGATAGGCAAGAAAATGAGTTCATGGCCCATGGTATTCATGTGACTTTGTCGTGTGTCACGCTGCATTCATGGCATTCATCCCGCTCATGTTATCCGGGTGGCCTAGATAAGAGCGATGTTAGCCGGAATTTAGTACTTGATACGAGCACCCCTTCTATCAATCTCTTTTATAAGGACGTATTTTAAATTAAAGCCAGTTGCAGTGACATCACCATAGAGGTTATGATGATCAGGGAATGTCATGCAAAAATCCATGGATGTTTGGGGCCCCTGTGGTGCGGCCAAAGGAGAGCTTCCGGTCAGTGAATGGTCGCACACCAGTCCCTGAGTCGGAAGAGTCCAGGGCATGGTTGCAGGCCGAAGACCTGTTGATTCAGTCATCTTCAATCGACATATTTGACAATTTCTTGAAACACTTTGCGAGGCTCATCCTGAATTCATCAAGTACCAGAAGGCTGGTGATTTTCATCAGTCTTAGATTTTCACTCAACTTATATATATATATATAAACATATTATTATATATAAAGAACATTCCGACATTTTTGAATTGCCTGGTTTCTTTGCCACCAAAGTGTCAGGTTTACAACGGCTGGCAGCCTTGTCAGGGTCCAGTGGAAATCGCCCCGAGTTCTGAGGATCAGGGGCAGGACAGCTCCAGTCCCCTCATTGTTGTTGTTGTTGTTGTTGTTGTTGTTGTTGTTGTTGTTGTTGTTGTTGTTGTTGTTGTTATCTTATATTTTGTAGGAAGTCTGTTTTCTTTTATTTTGATGTTTTTGTTTCTCAACAAAAATTGCTTGGCTTGGTGGTTTCTGTCAGTTGTTGATTTCCATGATTTGGAAATGGACCTAGGAATCCCCTATTGAAAAGGGATGTATGCAAGCTGGCTCGCTCCACTTGCAGGATGAAGGCTGCAAAATCTTCACGCTTTGGGAGTACAAAACTGGGCCACCGTTGTCGGTAGCACTCAACGTTGAAGGCCATGGGAATGGGATGGGAGGGGTATGTGCTGTGAAAGATGCAGGTAGCCATCACTTTGATCCCAGCAACGTCAGTAAAAGAGTAAAAGATGTAAACATCTAATGTATACATACATGTATATATATATATATATACAGTATATCGTTGATGTACAGTCCAGGTTAATAAAACCCACGAAGCCCGTCATTTGAGAGCCAAAAAAAATATATACACGTACATATTTGCATATATTATATCAAATCTAAATAAAATTAAATAAACATATACACATTCAATATTGATCGTTTTCTTTCCTAATAACAATGCTTGACAACGATGATGCAGGGGCTCACGTCAGCCCTTCCCCACCAGACACCTAGTCCAGTGCGGCGTTTTTTTAACCTTGGAGTTTGTTGGTTCATCAAATGCACAAACAGACTCGTTCTGATTAAAACTGGCTCGATGCTTCCGAGATCTTCAAGCATTGTGATGGCATGTGTCTATATTCAACGCACATGTCAGCAACCGTGACCGAAAACCATCGAGCACCCTGGTTTTCTGTCAAAGCTAGAATTGCACAGATATGAAATTAGGGTGCCAGACTATCTTTCAATTTGTCCTCAAATCATTTTCCAAGCCAAGTGAGCAACTGTTTCCAATTCAAGGGTGGGTCCACCCATCGATATCTCTGCCATGGCGTTTGGGGCCCTGTCACCGGGCCCGGGCTCGGTGACATCCCCGCAGCTTCAATTGGCACGGCAACGTACAGCTGCGCAAGGTTTGCTGATCCAAATGGTTGGGAGAGGGGTTCACAAAGTCTTAAGGCTGCCAGGTTGGCTAACAGTTATAGGCCTTTAGAATGCTTCAAAGGCCTTTTTTTTTTCTCTCTCCCTCTTCGACCACATGGATGAATCTCTTGATTGTGATGTTTTAACTTGGTGTGTTCCACCTGTATTTGTATCTCAATGTTGAAGAGTGTATCCTATGCTTAGAGACTTTTTAGCCCAAGAAATGCACTATATCTCAAATGAGCAGTGATAAGAACCTGGTTCTTTGGGTCGTATGGCGGTTGTACTATGTACACTTGGCTAATAATAGGGGTTCTCACAACCCGTTTTGGGGAATTCCTGTGAACCAATCAGTAAAACATTCAAGCATAGACATAAGGCTCCTAAGGGTCTTTTTCGTGGCTCACATGTCAAGGGGACAATCATTTTCCCACTTCGCCACAGTTTGGTTGACTTTGTTGCAAATTGGGCCTTGAGGTCCCTTCACTCCGCAAGCCTTCGGCTGCCTGACCCTCGTCGCATTGACTTGCGGCCGCCCTGGTGCCACAGCAGCCAGCGGGGGACGGCGACGGCGATGGTGTGCGGCTGGTGCGACAGGTGGGTTCGATGGTTGAAAATTGGAATCGGGTGGGTCCAAAATGTAATCAAAGATGACGGGTTCCTGTAATGCTGGCAGAGCCTGTAATAGGTTGATTTGCTTGTGAGTGGTGACATGTTGAGAGGCTTTTACAGCTTGGACGAGATCAGTGAAACATATCTAAAGATATATAAACGCAAGGAAAGAGATGATTGAGCTGGTTCTAGATCTAGGTGAATTCTTAAATAAGATATTCATTTGAATTTCATATGAATCGCCTTTCTGGGTGATGTAATTCAGTGTGCCCAGCGAGATTCTTGGACCTTCTAATTCTATCTAACTCTGACTGCCGAGATGCCAAGAAGCTTAACTTCTTGCAGAAACTGCGGTCCAAGCTGCCAAAACCTCCAAGCAAGGAGGACAGAGTCCGCTCTGGGGATGCAAGTGTGAGGGCCATACCAAACACACACATATATATATATATATATCAAAACATCAAAGAACAAAGAAAAGCTTTTGAGGCGTCCTATCGGAGTGACTTTGCGTATAGCTTCCACATTTTGACAGCTATTTTTTTTTATCCTCCCACTAACTATGACACCATGAAGAGCCGAAACGTTTGTTTTAATGAGAAAGAGATTGACGTTTTTTAAATAGAACTATGTGTATATATTACATACATCATATGTCTTTGCACCTGCAATCATGACCGTAGCTCCTGTCTTATGACGTCATGGTTCAGGAGATGAAGAAATATGGCACGGCCATGGTCTTCAGCTACTCCTTCCTGGGTACCCTGAACATGTGCACGATGGTGGCTATCAGCTGGCCACTTTTTATCATGCGCACTGGTGGGAGTCCTGTGCTGTTTGCCCCTTTGAAGATGAATCCCAAGTATGCCCTGTATCTCACAGGTGTATATTTTACCTTTGGCAGCTGCGCAACACCTTTCCTCTTGGCTGCTGCCGTGGGACTGGCCCCAGTCTTTGCCAAGCTCCTCTCGACACTGCAGAAGCGACTGAAGTGTCCGCAGTGGTTGGCATTTTTTCTCCTGGGACTTCTCATGGCAGCTTGCTATGTGATTGCTTTGCCGGTGTTCATTACTCTGGCATGTTTGGCTCTACATCAGCCAGTATTGAAGTGATTCTTCTGAGCTTCTAAATCGAATTGTTGCATCATTGCATCGTGCATGAGAAGCATGCCGCTATATGCGGTGTGCCTGCGTTGCTGGACAAGAAAAAGGTACGGCGCCATGACTTGAAAGATGAACTGGCCAGTAAACAGATCAAGCAGAGACAAAGAGAAATGTGTGGTAGGAGGCAGGAATTTAGTCCAGCAGTTCAGCACTGGCATTTTGGCCTGCTCCCCTCTCAGAGAGCGGGGAACTGTGCCATTCACCTCAAACATTTGGAGGTTGGCGGCGGCATTCGAAGGGTCTCTGTACGCCTGTGCTCATCAATGACCAGAATGTGCTGCTGCTTGGCGAGTTGTATAGGCGGTTAGCCTGATTCTCTTGTGTTCAGTGGTAGGCTTGTTTAATTGTTTGCTTGTGTCATTTGCAGCATGTCAGGACAAGAAAAAAAGCTCCGCAGGCTTTTATTCAGCCTTTATGTTCGACTCCATTACTCGTATGCTTGTCAAAGTTGATTTCATGCATAGGTTATTCTCACCCTGCCTATCATAGCTAAGTAGGTTGGCATCCCAATCAGATCGTCCATGTGGTGATAAGGTCATACCTGCCCGATATGCCAAAGGAATATTTTCGTGTCTCGTCTCAGACTCACTCCTTGGACCTTGCCCGCTGAACCGGGGATTTTGTCAAACATCTCGAAGAATTAGGGAATGGGTTGGGTAGGATGCATTTTACTTCACATCCTCTGTATTTGCTATTTTTTTGTTTGCAAAGTGACATTGAAACCGTCCATTTGGAAGGTGAATCCATTTCAAACATTGACCCCAAAAACCGCCCAAAGGTAGTGAAGCCAGGGACTTCCGTGCAAAATGGGCCGTACTTTCAGGTAGCTGAAGGTTGGTGAAATATAATCATAATTCACCCAGAATCAAAATTCACCGGGTTCTCCAAGGACATCATTTCATAATTTCATCATTTCCTTTGCAGCCATGTTTTTTTCTTTGAAGATGCTTTGAACCTTGGACAAGTTTGATGGCTGAGGAATGCCATACTCCCAAGCGAAGTCGGATATCATTAGGTTCAGACCTCAGGATTCTTGTGGCATTTCGCAAAGGGAAACACCAAACAAACGCGGGTGTGTCTGATGTGTCTGAAGGTATGGGCTGCTGTATCACCATGGTGGCATCTACATGGATACCGACTTTTTGGTGGTGAAGGAGTGAAGGGGGGTTAGTTGTATTTCTTGAAGAACTTGCAGACTTGGGTGATTTCGTTGAACCCCTTCATGACAGCTGGTACCTACCAGCTGCGACCATTCATAGGATTTGGATGAGATCTTGAACTTGACCCGTTCCTTTGACTTGGTTTCCTACGTGGATGCAACATGGCAGGAATGAGTTGAAAGATGGAATTATTGTAACTTGCGTTGGGGGGAAACTGACAGTTTGACCAAAGAGAGAACAAGAAAAAAAACTGCCAAAATCCTGAAGATTGAACTTTGTAGGGAAAACATCGGTATATATTATACCTCTTTATATATTCACTTTGGATTTCCCATTTGAGGTCCTGAATCTGTGTTGGGTGATCTAAGGAGAGCACTGGTGGCCTTGAAAAGGGCAGCCTGGACATGCAATGATCAATATGAATCATGAATGATAGATGATTCTCGTGTCATTTTTTGTGGGTGTTTGTCATGATCTCAGACAGGAATCAGGAGATTCAAGAGTTGGTGGGGAACTGAGGATCATGTTCCAAGCACTTCAGTTCCAATTTTATGGCATCCAGAAAGGGTAGTGCATTCATGAAGGCCGTTTGGGAGAGGCAAAAGTACCTCGGCCAGCAGAAAAATCAGTCCATCCATGTCTATTTGCATCGGATTCTGAGGGCTGTGGAATGCAATCTTCCCACATTGCTTGTACGTTCTTGGTCAAGTCTCAACATATTTCAGGATGAAGATGGTGCAGCACTGTCCGCTTTCCCAGAAGACAATGGAAAAGGTGTGTTGCTTCGATGATGAGAAACAGAAATGTCATATTCCTTGGGCTGGCCTCTTGGTCTCAATCTGGGAGGAGCAATGCGTGTAATCCATGGCTGCCATTGGTTCATTGTCTCGGGTGTGAGCAACCTGAGGAATTGGAGAAGGCGTCTCACATGAAGTCTTTTCGGAGTTGGATGGGGAAGGACCGCGAATAAAAACTGTGCAAAAATCCATGGAAAAGATATATAGATAGATAGATAGATAGACANCAGACAGACAGACAGACAGACAGACAGACAGACAGACAGACAGACAGACAGACAGACAGACAGACAGACAGACAGACAGACAGACAGACAGACAGACAGACAGACAGACAGACAGACAGACAGACAGACAGACAGACAGACAGACAGACAGACAGACAGACAGACAGACAGACAGACAGACAGACAGACAGAGAGAGAGAGAGATAGATAGATAGATAGATAGATAGATAGATAGATAGATAGATAGTGGTAAGAAAATGCCATAAGTAATAAGAGAGGCGCTGGTCAGAGCAAGTTCCAAGATCGAAAGCTGTGTGGCAGAACTAAAGCCTTACCAGCCTCCACCCAAAAAAGGAATCATGTGTGACGCAGGAATTCACCTGAAATCCTACTGCTTTGCCGATGAGCGCGGGTTTACCCCACCGGACATGATTACCATCTTGGACAAGTCAGCAAAGTTTGCAACGGAAGCATGGAAAAAGATGGACAAGAAAACCAGTAAAGATCCATGGGGCAGAATTATGTACCACACCTTCAACTCAATTATGCCATGGTCCGGTTACAACTGTCAGAAGCTCAAAAAAATTCCATGTCAGAACTTCTCAGCTCCTGACATTTTCTTCCATGCCTGGCCACGTCCTTGTTGTTAAAACTCAGGCAAGCAGATCTTCAATGAATCCTCTGTGTATGGAAGGTTGAATCGCTTGAGTTATACCACTGGAAGTGGGCCTAAGAGCTTGCCTGCTACGGAAGAGTATCTGGAATGGCTGAAGAAGTTACTTGCTTTCAAAAGCTACCTGCATGTAAGGAAATCCGAAGTGTCTGAGAACCTCCCCATACCTTTGGGCATCTTTATCTCAAGATGAGCCGGACTATTCAATCTTGGTGAGTCTCCTGTCTTCATGTGCCTTCCTGATCCGTGTAATTCCTTGTGCGTCTTTTCTTGCATTCCGAGGTACAAAATGAAGCGCTTTTCTGAGAAAAGCGATAGCTTGCCGTGCAAATAGACCAAGCCCAACATCGAAGTTCCACAAGATGAAACGCAGGCAGCTGGGCTGGAGATTTGTACTATGGAAAGAGTTCATATTGACATGGAAAGTTGTAAGGGACCAACTTAGAAAAAATCAAAAGAGGTCTTCTGGCCCATTACCATGTTGCCCCGTTTTTGTGCAGAATCTTTTTGCATCTTTTTGCTTTTTCCATCTTTTTCCACATGTTTTTTGCTGGAGCGAGGTCATTTCATGGTCAGGAAGGACCAGCAACCATTGCCACGTGGACAGAGGACATGATCGGACAGGGATTCGTGATCTGAGATTGCCACTTATTGTGCTGCCAAAGTGTGGTGGAATCTTCACCCTGCAGCTGTGATCGGGTCTGACCGTCCAAAAAGTGTTTCAACCTGGGAACTAATTTCTACCCTCTCTGAAGCTAGTTGGGAAGATGAGTTTCCTTTTAGGATCCTTTTAGGTCATAATTGGGACATGTATGGATATGTTAGTTCCCTGGAAGGTGAGTGCGGTGCTTGCTTCGGTTTGGTCACTAGTCAAGGCCGCAGTGAGTCAAGGCCTAGGCAAGTTCTTTTAAGGGATGTTAAGGGGATTTCCTAGGAAAGTAGGCGGCCAACGTTTACCTCGCCATCATCAACGTCCTCAAATGGTCACATACGCCGATATCCGTTTGAAAGATGAGTGAAAATTGAATAGAATTGATTCATTCAAGAACCATAGGTGCTGTATCTTTCATGCTTCGAAGCCATAGAAAGACCAGTGATCCAAACAGCTAAAACGTAAAAGAATGGCTAGATGGATGTTTGTTTGCCACTTGTTAGACTGGCTCCAAAGCGTTTGCTGGGTTGGGTGCGACTTGCTATCCAGCTCCAGCCATGCTGCGCCGCTGGCTGTGCAGCCGGGGGCAGCGTCGATCCTTTGTTGAACATCGTTTAGTACGGCAAGGGGGTTAAGAGAGACCTTCAGGGGCGTGTATTTGTATACTTATACTTTTGCAAATATGATGCATATACGTACGCATATCGGACGCATAGTATACATACATTACGGATTCTAGCTTACTTTCCTCAAGAGCCTCGAAGTACTCTAGGCAAAACAAATGCCAAAGAAATTGCAACAGGAAGTGACTTTCCTCCGGCAGAATTTGCATTGAAAAACACTTGGACTTCCTGCATGATTCTGTGACGGAAGTGGAGGTATGGATTGTCCGGATTTCAACTTTTGTTGGCAGGGTGATGTGATGGCCCAAACTTCCAGGTTTGCATTGAATATCATTGAATTACATATCTTGCACATTGGTTTATGAAATTCTCCCTTACTTAAACGGTTGCTGGGCAGGTGGTAGCTACCTGATTTGACCCCCTTTCTGTGTGTTGAGGATACGGCTCTACCGCGCTGAAGCACCGGTTGCCACCCTGCAGTCCATTGACTGGCATGACACCAGAACAGAAGGAAGTCTATGTCGCATGGCTGCACGGCTTTCCGCAGGTTTTTGTACACTAGGGGGCCAGAAAATCCACCAATTACTGTATGATGATGTATGATGTATCATATTGCTTCACTCATAATAGATGAAAATCATGTGTTTAAATGCCTTTATCACCATAGAATTTAATGTATGTATTGAAGTGGTGGATACATAAGGTTACATTCACACACGCAGACAATCACACACACATATAAATAGATATACTATACTGTTTTTTGTAATTATACGTATATTTGTACAATCATATGTGCAAAACCAAGCACGTTTTGGTATTTTGAGACGAAAGATATCAAAAGACACATCTCTCGATTGCCCACTCAGGAGCGTGTGCTAGAAGATCGTGGAAAAACAGGTGCGAAGGGTGGCTTAACTTGCACTTGACTCATTGATTTGAATTTCGGGAGGCGGCATGGTATCCACGAATTTGCGCGGTGCAATGTG
>DF244297.1:0-21468 GCA_000507305.1 Breviolum minutum Mf 1.05b.01 | reverse complement strand
ATATATATATATATATATGTATATGTATATGTACTATATATATATATATATATATATATATATATATATATGTAGTCCTAAAAAGTCCTTAAATTGGTTGATTTTCTTTCAATCAATTGAAGTAAGGTATCAAACCAAATTTTGTTTTACAGTAGGGCCCTTTTCCACCAAAGCATGGGCTGCTGGAGTCCACATGTCAGCCCTTTGAAAATTCCAGGAACTGATCCATCTCCACTGTGCTAGGTGCGTGCCTTTTGTGCTCTGAAACAAATCACCATCTCAAAGGTCCCCCAACCACAGCACATACTTTCTCTGCCTCACCATATGCAACTTGAGATTATTAAATCCAACATCATCCAATGTTTCAACATGGGAACATTGTTCCAAGCAATAAGCACTGACTTCATATCAGGTCATCCATGCTGGCTGAGACTCCCACGGATTTCAATGAGCCCAGAACACAGGGTTCAGATGCCGCACGGAAGAAAATGCGGCATTGGACCTTAAAAAATTGACAGCAAGGTGTTGGTGTTTTTCCCATAGGGCGATGCTAAACAAACATGTCATAGCTGGAACACCAGGCTCGCTTGATACTCTTCGCCTTCAATCGCCTGAGCTCCCAAAGAGCTAAGCGATCAAGACCTGGCAGAGGTTTGCCCGTTTTGTGTGAGCTTTCCTGGAAGATTCAAAATTGCTTTATGCTCAATCACGCGTGTAGGGAATTCCATCAAATTCCGCTGTTGCCAAACTCCTTTCAACACAGATCTTCAACAGTCGCTTTGTGTTGGTTTGTTGGTTGATTCCTGCCAATCCGAGCGCCTCCTTGACTCAAAGTCATCACATACTCTGGCATCTCAGCATCCTGGTCTCACATTGTCATATTGCGATGATATCCTGTTTGAATGCGTGGACAAATGTAGAGAATACAAATGAATCCTCAGAACAGTCCCTGGAAACTCCTGGAGTTTTGCACCTACAAATTGATCTGCAGAATGTGCCCCCCACCATCCTCATCTTCCTTCTTGTCCATGACCACGTCCTGTCGCAGGCTGTATGTGATGTTTATGACTGTATTTATGGCCTCATTTTTGAGTGTTCTCACAAGGCTAGGTCACTATCCCTCAATCTCATCTCACGCCTCCTGTTCCAAGGCAGTCTCCAAAAGGCGGGCCACCTCGCTGTTGGGCCCATGCACACGCTGTGCCAAATCCAAGGGCTGTTCCTGGCCCAAGCCAACCACTTTGTTGGAACTATTCCCACAAGGCAAGGTCCGTAATTTTTATCTCATGTTTGTAATGTTACATGCACCAAGCACGGTAGTCATCCTTACGTCCGGCTTGGTAACAAGCCGAACAACATCCACCCGTGTCACTGCCTGAGTGAGGTGGGTCCTTCTTTCAGCGACTTTGAATTGAGAAAACCCGACAAAACATGTGAGAAACCTAAAAGTCTCCTGTCTTCCGGGTCTTGATTTGAACGTAGCAATCTGCATGACTGATGAAGCTGCAATGCTGATCAGTCCTCTTTGCCATTTGGTGCTCAGTTATGAGTTTCGGCGCTGCGTTTGCCTGTCCAAAGAAGCTCTTGTCTTTGCATGGCTATGTTGAACTGTTTCACTGTTGATGTGGAACATGGACAAAAGAAGTTTGATTAACAGCAATCTCTTCTAACTCATCTCGATGTGTTCAGCACATGCAGTTTAGGACTTCCAGTATGTGTCAGTATCTTGAAGTTCCAACCAGCTATGAAACATGGATGCAATCTTCTCTGCCAACACTGCCATCGAACTCCCATGATTTTTTTTGTCACCAAATCAGCATCTTACAGCTCTTCTCTTTGAGGCTTCCTGGGAGCGGTCAATGAAATGAAGGCAAAGGAAAGGGATGTATATCACATAACTATATGTTTATATATGAAATGAGAGAAAGACATGGAAGGCAATCCCGCCCAAAGATACAGGTTCTGAATCTGAATGAGTACATGTATATATATATAGTTTACTCTGATGGAATTGATACCCATATTACTTCTCTGACAGAAACAGGCTGTTGCGCACCTGTTCTGGTGAATGCTCCGCGCAAGGCCCAAGCCTGCTATGATTCATACCAAATCAAGTCAACTTCCGACAAGCTCCATGCAAACAAGACTACAATGCATGCAAAACAATGCGCGACCGTAGATCATGCGGATCTAACTTAGCCACACAAAAAATCTACATTCCATGAAACTGGTTGGCTACATTATCATAAATCAGAAAGTTCAATTACAAATAATTGGGTAATTAGTGTAGTTAATCTTCTTTTTAAACTAAATAACTGGGCTTTTTGAAATGGAAGTCGAGTTTTTATCATTTTTGTGGGCCTCTTTCCTTCAACCTTTTCAAAGTCTCCTTCATCTCCGCTTCTTTGGCGTCGTGCTGTGAGGTAAGACCATCCACAAACCTCCGGATCCGATCTCACCATGCGCTACCCCAGGCAGCAATGACTTAGGAGTCCCAACTTTTTACATCAAAAAATGCCACTGTTGACATATCATGCTCGTGGAAACAGTTTTGGACACTTCCTGCTGACTCCCCTTAGATTTTGCAACTGAAGTGCCCAACATGAATTTGGATCTACCATGATCAATGATCTACCAACAAAATGTGGCGAACGCCATACTGTAAAGATCGGGCAAAAGTTCAGGCAAGCGACTTGCGAAAATCTTCTTCGATCTTCTGCTTTTCTTGACTGTCTCTCGTTGAGCTGACATCTTTGTCCTCGATGTGACATGCCACACTCTAACACAGCTTAGCTACACAGAGAGGACATCAAGATACATTAAGCCTATGTATCTCTGATGTCGTCAAAATGATCCTCACGACCATCACCACATGGCAACAACAACGATTCCCCTTCCTCCTCCTCCTCGTTGTCTTCGTCGTGTCATCATCATGAAGATCGTCATCATCAAGATTGTCATCATCACCAAAGACTCAATGAAATATTGAATACTGTTAACAAATTGCTTTGTGAGACTTTCAAAATCATTCCCCGGCCCCAACTGCAAACCGATGCACCTTTTGCTGTCCAGCCTGAAGCAAAAAAACAAGTGTTGGGTCACAGGGTACACCGGGGGGCTCCAAACCCCATCCGCTACCAAGATCTGTCTCAGTAGATTTTTCCAACAAACCTGTGTTGCTGGATCAACCAAAAGAGGCCTGCCTTGGTCAGGGTGCCAAGCAAGTTGTCCTTGAACAGGCCTCAGACTTGAGAGGTTGCACATGAATGTCTGACGTGGAAAGAAAGCCTCCTATCCAATCAAGTTACTGCAATGCAGGCTCCTCAAGTTCCCTACAATTGAATAAGCATGTATAAATAATAAACATCATCTTTGCATCTTCCTGTCTTCTACGAGTATCATGTATTATCACGTGTTATGTCTTTTCTTTCTTTGCATATTTTTTTGCAAACATGCTACACCATTCTGGTGTTACAAAAACATCAAAACAAGTCACCGGCCACCAGCTACAACGAAAACGTGTTTCTTCCAACTGCCGAGCATCTGTACTCTGATTCCACCTTGTAACCGATTACTCTTTGCGAGGAGGGCTGAGGGTTGAATGTGCTTTGGTGCTTTAGGCAAAAAAAACTACTTCGAAGAATCATGTACAGCATGTACATAAAAAATATGTATATATATATATATATGTATTCACATCATATATACATAATTCATGAATCCCTAACTCTTGCCTTGACACCAACAGAGCTTCTGCACTAGCATCAAATCTTTCTTAATCCATCAGCTAACTCATTCGGCACAAATCACAAACAACAACTAGCATTTACAACAAGCATCTAGTATCATCTAGGATGATCTCTCCACCAACCACGCATCAACCGCAGTTTGCTCACTTGCTTCCCGCCTTCTTCCGCTCCCCTGAAAGCTCCTCAACAAGCTCATCAAGGGCAACAAGGCTGGTCCTTAGAATGTCACACAACTTGATGCGATGCTGTTCTCACCATTGTGCAAACTGAAAAGACCCTGGTACGGAACAAAACACTAATCAGTACTCCCAAACTACTGTTCCTAGTGTGTGAACTAGGTACAGCTAATCTCCACTTCTAGCTGCGCTGCCCAAGGGACTTTTGAAACTTTTTGATCAATGCTTTCTCGGATGTGGAGCAATATCTTTGATCCTCCACAGTACATACCTCAGCTCAACGTTTCAAAACGGGTGTGGAAGCCTGTGCCAACCTCAGCCCTTTCCACGATGCCAAAGCTACTGGTTCTAACTCTTGGACGAAGCGTTCCAAATCGGTGAGCTCCTCCAGATCTGCTCGAAATTGGGTCAAAAGGAACCAGAAAGTTGATGCAATGTTGATACATCTGCCATGTGCTTCTTCGGATAAACTTAGCAACATGCTGTTGTTTAACAGATTCAAATCAGCTTTCAAAACGTCCACATCACGATGGCCTTCTTCCCTTTGTACTCGTCCTGACCAAGGCAGGTTGCAAGTTGTGATGATCCCCTGCAGCAGCCAATCAATTTCCCCAACTTTGGCCGAGCGTCAAGGTCAAAGGGATTTCCATACTTCAAGGTTGGAAACCTCCCAAAACATCGCAGCGTTGTCAACGGCCTGGGGCCTAAAAAACCATCTCAATCCCAAAATACAATATCTACAGAAATTTACCACTTGTCATCTTTTCGGAATTTTTGGAGCACAAACGAATCTCATGGAAAAACGTCGTTGGAGCTACAGATTCTGGCAAGGTGCTTATCCACGCCCTGATCCAAACAGAACTTGGCTGAGTCACCTTGGCTGCGAGACTCGCCGATAAAATCGCCTTGAAACTGGTTATCTAGCTAGTCCTAAACTTACCTACAATATTTTATAACAAGTGTCTTTTCTTCACCATCTTTTAAGTAAAGACATATAAACACTAAATTTGTACGATTGTTTTTTCTGGATCCTGCGATCTTTGACTCAGATTCAAAACTAACAAAGCACAATTTCCTTCAAGGGAGTCCAACCATCTGAATTTTGTGCACCTGAAGAATTTTGGATTTCAATGAATGACATCTGACCACCTTTTGTTTTGCATAGTAAGCACGAACACAAATAGATGAGGGCGTCTGCATGACATGATGTTGTTCCTCTACTCGCACAAGAATCAAAGCCCGGAGAAAGCAAGTAGACTAAGCCGACTTTCCATTTAGCAAACAAATGCAATTTTTCCACCCTGGAACGGACGATGTGTAACCCGTCTGAAGTTCAAGCAACCTGAACACTCGACATCTGCAATCAGCAGGACCTTCTTCTTATGTTTATCCTGTCGAAATCTCTGGGTTGTGAAAACACAAAGAGAATCGAAAGGACATAGAGAACTGCATGTTATATTCAAAATCACCATGGCTCAGAACATTTTGAGCATCAGCTATATTGTTTTCTTGAAAACGTTTTTTCCTCATGAATTGGACAAACCTCTGCCATGCCAACTGCGGGCTGAGCACCTTGAAACGGAACTTGGCATTCGCCAGCTTCTCCCATGTCGGCTTCAAGGCTTCACAATGACTACACCACTTGGCATGGAAATTCACGAAGACCTAAGCACTCAAAAATGACAAGAGATCATTGTTGTTGTTTGCTTATACCCACTTGTATCCACTTGGTGTCTATAGCTTGATAGTCTGATAGTCACTGATTTTGGATGATTTTGGTACTGTAATGTACACCATTACATCTCTTATGAGTTTCGTATATGAGCTCATACCTCAGCTGTTTGCTGTGGCTGAAAGGCTACTCTTCCTGTTCACACAACACGCCAATATAACATCTGCCTGTGACAACCCGGAAATAATGACGCTGAAGTGCTGTCTTCCCTGCTACCTGTTGATCCCAACTCCTGGCGATTCTGTCAAACATGTTCAGGGTTGAGACCCAATGATGCTGTGAGGATAAGGATGGCGATGATGGTGACTTTGGTGACTATGCTGATCATGGTCACATGTCATGGTCACCATGACAATCATGGTGATCTCTGTCAAAGTGTTGATCGCGACCATGGTGATGACCCGTGTCTCTCTTGCACTTCCAAAATCATTTGCAGAGTGGCCTTTCTTTTAAGTGTCCCACTCCTCTCTGTAAGCTGCACTGCAAGAGCGGTATAACCTTCACAAGGCAAAACAGTAGCTGCCATCCAGCAAGCCAAGTGGCGGTCAATACAAACAAATTCACATTCACATGCTTCAAGCATGAGCTAGCGACGACCCGGACCTCCTAAGATGGCCCAGAGATAGCCGGTGCCCATGGCTGAATCAGCTCAGATGGAAAGTTTGAGCAAATTTGCATGAAGAATCAACTACTAAACTCAACTAATCTTCTGGGCATACCACAGGTTGCAGTGACAAGAGACACTGTTGATAGTCTGAATCGAACCGATTCGAACCTAAAGCTTTTCAGTTTTCTTTGTCTTCATTGAAAGATGCTAACTTTGTTGGGGGGTCACATCTGCACTCATTGTGTTGGCTGGTTGATTTGTGTTTGATCGTGAACTAGGACCAAAGCAACTTTGCAAACCATTTCTAGATCCTGAAAGAACCATAGAGATATCAGGAGCGACGTCGTTCTCGTGGTTCCCGTGCTCTCCAATGAATCAACAGAAATATGTTCGGTGCGCCTTGGCGTCTAAGAGGAGCTTCAGCACCTTCAACCGACTAGCAGCCCTATCTACATGAAACAAACAATCCGAGAATCCGAGTCCGTTTTCAAAGTTTCATAAGACATTCGAGAAGGCCTGAAAAACTTTGCTTAGAAGCAATTTATTGTACCTCAAATGCCCAGCTGACGTAACATCTTGTAACATGTGTAGACAGAACAAGTTCTGGATGCCGGCATGAAGATCCAATCAAAGTCAAAGCGGGACAAACCATACATGAGCTCAAAACATGCATCGGCCCACAAGCCAACAAGGGTCGCGAAGCACAGCAACCCAAGGATAACATCGAGCAAGACTCTATTTATGTAAGCAAATCCCAAATTCTACATACAGCGTTCAACTTTCTCCTACTGTACTGGAAATGCATCTTCGACACACCCTGTGCTCACCTCGACATGTCCGTTCAGGGCTGCCCAGTGCACAGCAGTCCGTGCCCATCGATCACTCCTCTGCCGAAGTGCTTATCGAAGCAAGGAATCTTTCAATCTCTTCTGTGCTACCACACTCCGCGCAAACATGGCATCCCTTAAGAATCCATTCAGTAAAATATGCTGCTTAAAATAGAAGGAGAACAAATGCTCAAATAACCCGCGCACAAGAAACCCAACCATTCAAAACCTGAATCTACTATTTCCAGAAGTTGTGAATCGTTTTGGAACTAGCGCAAACCATCTTCCTCTTCTAGTTCAGAAACGTTTCTCTCCAACCCCGGGAAAGTGTATCCATTTCAATGCATTATTTCATGGGAGAGCTGAGATGCCATGCCATTCAAGAAGCTTTCGAGCTTCGCTCTGATGAGAGCCACGCTTCTCCTGCAAGTGAAGATGCTAGAATTTCTCCTACTAGTATGCTGTTCAATTAAAAAAAGAAACACATTCCTGCACCAGTTGGCATGATTGCACCACTGTGATCCCATGATTTATGTATTAAGACTATCATTTCACATCACATCCAAGCTGCCTTTTCCTCTGCCATCTGCAAGAGATAATGCACGCATTCGCGAGACCCACTTCGAGCAGCAGCCTGGACTCTCATGTGATATGAACTTCTTCAGCCCAAACACACATTTCCCGTAAGGCTTGACATGATTAACTCTCAACACGTGGTTTCCCACCGTCTCTTCAATGAACAATGAAAAGGACCCATTTGAATGATTCTAGTGACAGTGGTACTTGCATAGCTTATAATACATGCTTGCTTACATATCTTACATACTTCCCTCCCCGTCTCATTGGTCCAAGTGACATGCAAGAGCGACTGCCCTCGCGCATCACGCACTGTTAGAGGGGCTTTGGCTTTCAGCCTAGGTAGTTTCAGGTAGTCGCCACTTGCACATGTTTCTTTCCTTCCTGATGTAAGCTAAACATTGAAAAACGATATGACCAGAACATGTTTGGATGTGCTCATCGAAACGAACACTTTCCATTTCTTGACTTTACGAATCGACGACCCTGACTTGCTTTTGTTCATCTTATGATATGTCAAGGCCCTGGCAAAAGATCCAATGCTTCAGAGCTCTTTCCCATAGCCGCATAGTGCAGGGGCCTCAAACGAACAGCTCTGGAAAAGCGGGACACTTGCGCCCTGTCTTCCAAAACGTTGGCCGTGCGCCGGGTACCAAGCTCCCCTATCAAAAAAACGACCCCATCAAAAAGCGATAAATGAGAGACACGCAAAAAGAAAGAACAGCAAGGAAAGCAGGAATAGAAGTACGAGTACGATTATCAGTAAGAGTGGGAGTAGACTTGGCAGTGTAGGAGGAAAACAGCTTGTGTTTTCATCCTCTTTCCCTCTATGCTGACCTTGAACTTTGAACGGCTGAATGTACCCAATGATGCTGAATGCCAAACTGCTGCGCAGCATCTGTGGCCTCCGGCGTCATTGCCGCACCACCCTCAGTGGAGGTAGCTTTTGCCTGCATCGATCCATGAGCTTCATTGGATCTGCCCTCTATTCAGTGAAACTAAATATCTGTGGCATATTTTGGGGACAGCCTTTGAAGACTTCAAAAAATGGCATTTGCATTTGTCTGCATCGCATCTGTCATCATCTTCTTTGGAACGATTTTTGAGATTCCTCCTACCACCCAAACTAGAATCAATGTCAAGGACCGACCTTGCGCTCCAGTAGTAGCTGAAGACATTCGAGGGCATTCGATTGCCTAATGTTGAAAGCTGGGTTTCCCAATTGAAATGTTTACGTGTCTCAGTACAATGGAATATGACACCTCAATGACACACGCACACACACACAACTTGGAATATCTGGACAAACATCTGGCCCAAGATTGTTTTAAAATAGTTTTTTGAAGTCATTAGATACTGGATCCTGCGGTGCAAAGAGTCATACTTGTTGGCAACATCTCGAGATAACAATCCAGAAAACTTCTTTCGATCATCTCAGACCGCAGCGACGATATTACTACCTTAGCCCAGCACGCAGCAGCATGAAGTGCATTGAAGCCAGCTTCCTTAGGACCAAAGCTCGAAGGTCGTTAATCCAGGCCCCAAATCAATCAAGCTCTTGATCTTTGATAGCTATCGAACCATGACTGGGATGACTAAATGCACAAATGATCGTAAATGTGTGGCATGATGTTCTTCAATTCAGATCTAGCTTGCCATGTTTTGTTCTCATTTTCTATTTTGATTGTACTTCCCATAGATGCATGGAATGCTACAGAACAGTGTGAAAGGAAAGCACTTGCAACTTGCAAACTCATATGTGCCAGATCTTGTAGTGAGACAAGCTCAATGCAATTCCATTTGGGCACCTACAAAAAAACGCCAACCCAAGGATGCAACCCTCGTTACACCACACCATCGCGCTGACTCCTTGGTCCGGCGGTTCCACGAAAACAGACAAGCTCGGCCAACAGGGCATGCACATTAGCTATTATGCCGTTATGATATGTCTATTTTCACATGAACCCGAAACACAATCAATTATTACATGTATATTACATGTATATTTGCACTGCATATAAAATATGTAATCCCTAGTGCCTTAGAACTGGGGAGCCCAAAAATGTAGCATTAGATAGAAATACTGAAATTTTGTGGAAAATGAACAATGGCAAAAAAGCATCATACATATATACATTGTATATGTTGGAGAAGTAGGAGGTCAACACTTGAAAATGTAATGAAATATTGCAAGGTCTGCCACAAGCTTGACATTCACAAACGACCTGAAAAATGTGATATTGTGAGGTGAACTTGTATCAACCAAAAATTCGTAAGTTGCGGTGAAGATGCTGTGAAGTTTTTTCTTGCCGCCCCAGAATGACCCATCCGATAACGCCCAGGTTAATTAGGCAAGATATTTGTTTGACCCCCCATGTCCTGGACTTATCTTGGGGCGGTAGCAGGAATTTCGGTTCATGTAACTCGGGGTTCAAGTAGTAAGAACTACAAATGTACTGTATATCCTTATTCCAGATTCTTACAGTATATCGACCCCAAGATAAAGAGCCTCTTGCGGCAGGAGGGGTACTTCTGCATAACCATGGTTCGGAGGGGCCGTGAACATGCAACCCGCACCCACGTTATGTTTTCCGCATATGTCCATGTGTGGATAAGTGGAGCAGCAAACACAATTCAATTTCCTGTTTGAAATGGTCCAATTCCATGTATTAATACTTTCTACTCCAGAACAGTTCTATGTATGTCAGGAGCATCTAGAATGAGGGCTGTCCTGCAGACCGGCAGAGTCTAGCAATGCAGCAAGAGATTCTGCTGCACCTGCCATGAAGTCAGCCACACAGTGCCGTGTTCAACTGCTATGGTTCACTGCGATTGAATCGCCTACCATCTATCATTAGTGGAGCTCACTAGCCCAGTGACAGTGAAGCATCCAGAGTCCAGAACTTTGCTCTCCAGATCTCCTACATAAATTTGTCTGAAACATCTTGGGACCCAAGTATTTCACTACAAGATCTGCGATTTCCGTTGCAATTTCAACAACTCTCTGCTCACCTTGACCTCTTTGACGTGCACTTTGGCACAGCCGTCGATAGAAGGCCTGGTTGCACTTGCCACTTTGGCTGAGGTCGTGGATGCGTCGGCTTTGAAATGGATTGTAGCAAAAACCTGGACTTCCTACGTCTACAGTTCTCATAACTCTCCCTCATTCAATTCTATGCCGGGTCATTCGCTAACTTGCAACCTGACCCTTTCTTGCACCTCACATTTTTTTTGGCAAAAGTATTTCGGCACTCACAGCTCAACAAAACAAGATGTTCATGATAGTCTCTGGTACAAGTATGTACTCAACAACCCACCTCTTGTTTCGAATGGGCCTTGACTGGTACTCCTCACATTTTTCCCAGGGCAACAGGTTGATTCTCTTGTTTCGCTTCCCTGGGCAGAGTGATTTTGTATGAATTCTCTCAAAAAAGGCAAACAGTGCTACCAAACTTGGACATGTAAGCTGCAACCTGATATACGCGATGGTGTTGTCACACAAACACCATGTCAATATCCAGATTTTCTGGAGTCCTTTCGGTGCTCCGCCAGCCAAAGATGCAGCCACAGTGACGTTGTGGCTGGCAAGAAAAGTGCAATACTCGGCCAAATTGGGCCTGGACAAATTTGGACCAATTTGCCTCACCCATGATTCTTGCATGGTTGCAGGGCAGCAGACTGCCAAGGCACCGACGCATTCAAGAGTGACGATACAGCAAAGGCACCCGACATTTGGCCAAACTGGGCCTGTATGTGGTGGGCAAAACACGTTTTCAGCATTTTCCAAGTACAACTGCTTTTCCAGCGTGACAAATAGCAACTTCTGCAGATAGATGTGTCCGTATTCATTTTAAAATAGTAGAAATCGTGAGTCAACATTCCATACTGTGAAAGATATGAATGCTGACATGCCGTCACAGTTTGGCTCGCCAAACACACAAACACACGGGTTTTTGAGCTTGGCAGTTCTACAAGTTGTGACCAGGTCTTCACCTCTGCATCGCCAGGTGCTTGATCCTCGTCCTCTGGAGCCTGGACTCATCCGACTTTACATCCACACATTGGATCCATAAAAAGTCAATGATTCCCTGGCCTCTTTGCCTGCCAGTTCATAGCGCAAGGATGCACAAACCCTGCGCTGATTCATGGATTAATGGGAAAAAAATCTTTATCATCAACATTCAACATTCATTCAACATTCACCAATGTTCATGTTCATTTACCATCTATGACTCTGCTCAGAGACAGCAAAATTGAGGTGACCATTTTTGCGCAGCTCCCGACCGCAACGCTAGAAGAGATTCACCGCCCAGCTCAAGGAAATTATCGCTCAATTTGACACCTGAACCGAAACACAGTCACAAGTTCTTCTTGAAACAAAATTTGAGGGATCTGTTGACCTGCTTGCCCGCTTGCCTGGGCTTTTAAAAACCCAAGTTCATAATATGCCGTCTGGATTGATAACCTGGTAAAAAATGCAAGAAGGTGACCTAGCCCGTAACCTGAATTCTGCAGGTGATCACAAAAAATGACCACAAAATGCTTGACACTTCATAAACCCTGTGAAACACAGTCTTTTTTAGCTACTATACTACTATCTATATACACGTATATTATATATATATGTGTGTGTATATACATACATATACAGGTGAATAAACACACATTTCTCAGATCTTTATTGATCTTGGAACCATTTCGCCTCCAGCAGGTAATGCCAAAACACGGCACCACACCTGGAGCAGTGAGCAGCGCATTGCGAGCTTGAGGGAACTTGAGACCCTTCGGATCCCCAAGGCATCAACATCAGTTTCTTGATTTCAAGTTTGAATGGCCCCAAATTTCAAATCAAAGAAGTTCATGGATTCAAAATGGTAACCTATGTGCGCAGGAGCCTCTGCCACAGCTGATTCCAGGGCATGCGGCCTTGCTTTTTCCACCCAACAACCTCAAGGCAGATCATGGCTGATGGAAAATCAACGATTTGACAGCCCTCTCACCATGCCTCCACAAAAACGAGGGCGGCATGGCCACATGGATTGTTTCTTGAGGGTTTTTGAGCGAATCTATGAGTTTTTGTGAAATTCAGACCTGAAGCCTTCGCAGGTAAAAAAGAAGACTATACGGATTGATCTGCGGTTGAATCAGCGAGATACCCCGACAGGCCAAACACTGGTTCTTCCAGATTCTGACACACTTACACGTACACATTCTGCTTGAAGACCACAAGGCTGCATGACAGAGAGCTACACAAGCTACATTTGTTGCCATGAAATCCCCTGGTTTTGTATTGCCCTGGAAAATCGCACCATAGGCACGCCAAAGATAACAGGAACCACTAAGCTTTCTTGTTTGCATGTGATTCACTTTCAGTTTGGTAGAAATAGTCTATCTTCAAGAATACACAAACATTTCTAGCAAATATCTTCGTTCACCTCGATTCAGTTGACATTTAAGTGACTTTCAAGCACTCTCTCTTTTTGCACCGCAGGCAACCTCAAGTTCCTGCAATTGAACCTGCCAGGTGTTTTGGTGACCAGATTTGGGCATCATAGGTGACAATTGCATGTACGATCCCACTCATCTTCAAGCAAAGCCAAGGACAAACAATTTGGGCTGTGAAGCTGCTCTGCTTTCTTGAGTTTTTTGCCTTGGCAGCCTTTGAGTTCACCTCTGTTGGGTGGTGCAAAGGTGCAATGACTTTAGGGAATTACAGGAAACCTGGCACAACAGGCCTCCTGAAGGGATAATATCGATCATGTCGAGATATGTTTTTTTTACAAACCATTGGTTCATTGGCGCTTTCACCCCAGGCTTTGGGAGCGAAATATGCGAAATTTACATGTTCCTCAAGGTGCGTCGTTAGTATAGTCTTCCAAGTGCAATTCGGCAAGCAGCATTGCTGTGCCTTTGGATTTTTGGGATATCATTCCCAACTCTCCTTTCAAGAAGCAGTAGTCTTGTCCAAGAGCATCATTGGTGCTGCCATCCAACTCATTGCAAGCCTTCTCAAAGTCAGTTCCGCCTCCAGTGTAGGTGCACGGGCTGGCTCCGTTGCAGCGTGTGAAGATTGTAAGTTGTCCTTTGTAAAAACAGTAGTCATTTCCAAGAGCACTCTTCGTGCTGCCGCCAAGCGCATTGCAAGCCTTCTCGAAGTCAGTTCCGCCTCCAGTGTAGGTGCACGGGCTGGCTCCGTTGCAGCGTGTGAAGATTGTAAGTTGTCCTTTGTAAAAACAGTAGTCATTTCCAAGAGCACTCTTCGTGCTGCCGCCAAGCGCATTGCAATCCTTCTCGAAGTCAGTTCCCCCTCCAGTGTAGGTGCACGGGCTGGCTCCGTTGCAGCGTGTGAAGATTGTAAGTTGTCCTTTGTAAAAACAGTAGTCATTTCCAAGAGCACTCTTCGTGCTGCCGCCAAGCGCATTGCAATCCTTCTCAAAGTCAGTTCCGCCTCCAGTGTAGGTGCACGGGCTGGCTCCGTTGCAGCGTGTGAACATGTATTGTTCCATAGGACCCATACCTCTTTCATCAGGATGTGTTCTGGGTAAAACGACTGCTCCAAATAGAAAGCCCACCAGCCTTCAGCGCAAGCTTTTGCAAACATGACTTGCGTAGATGAATTATGTAAATCTGGAGCATTCAGGTTTTCCCCCAAACAGGTTCAATTTTTTGCAGGGTTTCCTTAACAAAAGTGGTTTGGTGTGTGCGGGCCGGCGTTGGTCGGGCACGTGCGCACATCAATTCGTGGGCCTTTGTCAGCCTTGGGGGCCGGGTTTGGGCTGGGTTTGGGGCGAGCAGAACTGTAACAAAGACACCAAAAGGATCCAAAAGGAAAGTAACGATCCTCTCAGAGCTGTTCGGGAACCAGCGTTTCTGCTTTCTTCCTGGCTACGTTGCAACGGCGTCGGCTGAAAAATGGGCTGCTCCATGGAGTCTTGAGTCAAAATGGGGTTGGTGTCTGCGGTGTTTTTGTACCTTGATTTGTCTGACACACTGTGTTTTCTGAGGGAGCCGTCAAACAACACGCAAATGGCAGCAAATTGGGGTTGCACTGTGCGCAAAGCATCGCAAATAACCAGTGTCTTGTTGAAGTAAAGATCCACAAAGCCACAAAGCTTTGAAATAAATAGATCCGCTTGAAAGTCCCACGCTGCATGTGCGTACGCACAACATGCTACAAAAATCAATGTAAAAGAAGTAATCAAACTGCTTTTGGGGAACTTCTCGTGATGAAGAGTTTCTTCATAAAAGAAGTCCCGGGAAAGTCCCCGGTCCCGGGACTACTTTCTCACGGGCTTTGATAAGCGTTGATTTTCATGCATGTCTCACTATAAGCAGTCGAACCAAGCGTCGGATGCATTTCACCACTTTTATAAATTGCATTTCCAAAACAGGTTTACTTGTGGGGATAAACAAAGCTATACTATAGATGAGAAACGAGAATCTAACAGAGGTAATTTGGTCACACAAAAAGAAGCAGACTGCAGTCTGCAAGCAAAGAAGCAATGAGCTCGCTGTAGCCACTACAGCGCAAATCACAAAGCTTCTTCGTTCCAGGCGATTTGTTGGTTGGCTTTCTTCACCCATGGTAGAAACAGTCGGCTGCGCCATGACTGTTTAGAGGCCGGCCTATGGACGGAAAGCAAGGAATTTTTGGCAACCAAGCCGGTGGCCTGTGAGCCTGAGACCTTCAGCGAAATGTGACGATCAAACTCTTCACTGGAAAATTCTGTGTTTTTGAACAACTGATTCATTCTGATTCATGAATTGCATGTTCGAACACTCATGTTGTCTGGGTGTATGCTGCATACTCACTGCTTAGCGGCCGCCTCGACATTCTGGTGAAACATGTCCAATTGACGGGTCCATGAAAGGATTGCAGTGTTTACGACATTCGCGATGTGTTTCTGTTATTTGTATTGTCCCATGTCAAACCACATCCCAGTTACATTCCACAGTTCTGGCTGTGAAATCTGGGCATGAAATAAATTGAATCCTAAGTGTCGAGCGTGGATGTTTCCAGCTGCAGAAACTGCTGCGTTGACCATCTCAAGTATAGGAGGAATGCCAAAGCAAATGGTTTAGCATGGTGGATTCGGATTCAGGGGATGACCCCAATAGGTGAATTTCCAAGCAAAAAAAGGCCATGCAGCCACAAAGTGCACATTTTTGTACTTTCACTGCGCGTGCCCTGTGGCGTCGGCACAAGCGCCCGAGACAAGGCCTGCCAATCTTGAAGCGACAGCAAGGTGCTCTCAATGTGAAATTACAGCGTGTTGATTTAGTCTGAGCCGTTCAGTCATTTGCTACATCAGGAATTATATCTATCTTTTGCTCAATCTAAGCTGAACTAATGAACTAATGCAAGCAACAGCAGCAGGTCTCTGCCTGGTTCTGGGACGTGCCCAGCGGAAGCTTTGACCTGACAAAGTCAGGAAGGCAAGTTCTTGGTGTGAAAATCATATTCCTGGAAGGAAAGGATATCAAAACTCGCCTCTTCAACATCAATTTAACTATCAAGATGATAGGAATCTTAGCAGGTTGGACACCATCAGAGCTTTCAAATTTTCACGCATATAAGCAGCTCATCTGATGGCCTTTACATGGGTCCAAAGGGCAACTTGTTGCCTTCAATGTTGATCTCCTCCACCTGTTGGGAGCATAGAGAGAAAACATTTGGCAGTTCACCGATGTTTATAACAAGAAAAAGAGAGCTCACACTTTCTTGTTTGCATCTCCATGGTGATTTTGATTGCCGTCAGCCTTGTCCTTGGTGATGACCAATGTGCGCACCATTCCACCGGAACTTCCATCACGAGTCAAGGCCAAGGCGATTGCCTTTTGCACAAACCTCCAACGTCATGACAATGCTCATCAAGCTCATGAAGCTACGAGAGCTTGTGTTGAGCCAAGTTTTCTTGTGACAGCCATGAGAAAAACAGGATACTTCAGGATGTGGTCTCATTCAACAACTGCCCAAGAAATCACCAATTTCCAAATGCCAAGGAACTCAAGGCACTCAGCTTTAGACATACCTTGCTGGTTCAGTGCTGACTCCTGACCCTTTCTGAATGGAAGGTGTTGTCGTGTGTTCTTGCTGATGAGGGGCACAACTTTCTACACTTCACAAAAAGACCATCTTGCAGATCAAGAGCAAGAGCAAAACAATATACTGTGTATCATATCATCTCATAGTATTGAATTTCTCTGATCTGCCTACCACAAAAAATGATGAGTTCACCTGCAGCAAAACTTGGCAAGACAAAAACTTGCTGCCCAGTTTCCGGGTCGAAAGTTGGCATCAATGAAACCCTTGATGTATCCAGAGCCAGAACCATCACATGCCCAAGGGACACGAACACGTGCACCACCCAATGGGATGGAGTACACCTGTTCTTCAAGTTGGCTTGCTTTTTTGATAAAAAAAAACAAAGGGGGGACCAACCGTGGCTTCCAGAGTCTGCCTGTCCACCCTTCTTCTCATCATATCCTGCGACAATGAGTCCAGCAAGCAAATTGTCCTGGATCCAAAGCGGTGTGGTTCCTGCTAGAAATCCTCTGATTAGTAAGCAAAAAAGACATCTTCACCTGCACACACTTTGGATATCATTGGATTATATCGTCTCCATTTGTCTCCAATAGCCATATTTCTTCCAATTCCAGTTTGCGGGATCTCAAGCGTGGAACCTTCGCCTCATTGAATATTCCCGATGGATTTTCTACTTGTACAGCTCTCAATCTAACATTCCAAGTGTGTCTCAGCTCCTTGTTGTTGTAGGCCATGATTTTGAAGAGATTGGCCGCGGTGTTGACCGTTGGCAATTTCCTTACTGCAACATCTGATAGGTTCCCGTAACTCAGTTTAACCGACCCTTATCAAGGCTCCAGCCCAAGCTCAACAGCATGTTGACCCAAGTAGTGCTGCACAAAAGTCGTCAAGGCCTGCCAGCCCGTGCCAACTCAAAAAAGATTGCCAGAGTGTGTTACAGTCACCACGGAATCCTTGTTGAATATTGTAGCTGTAGCTAAGTCTTGCTTCCTCTAAAGAACTTACTGAGGTGTTGGGAAGACCTCACCTGGGTGTCAGCTGCGCTGCCGCAACGGCACACGAAAATTCGATCGTGTACCTGTCCCCAGCAAGCAATGGTTCCATCATGAAACACCCAAGAAACAGCTCCTGGTCTCCATCTGAAAAGTGAAATGAAGCTGTGAAAAACTTTGCCCCATTAAATCCATTGGTTTTTTAACAAGCAACACAAGGGGAACATCTGCCCAGGAGTGCAGTTTGCAGCAAGAAACAACTTCAGCAGGAGATCCCCACCTTGGAGATCTTGCGTGAAGCTCGATTGGCAACGTATTGGCCTTCCAACCCGCACCATCGTTTTTACACAAATCTATATAACTCAAGTGGTAGCTACAAACGTAGGTCTTTCTTGACTGAGTCTGATTCAAAAGCCAAAATTTGGTGCTTCCCAAACTGTACAAATCAAACTCAACCTGCATGGCCTGCTTGAATAGGGAATATCAAATCAAAGCTTTGCTCAGTAAATATGGCAAATCACTAAGGCCTGTGGATGTTCGTGTGTCTGCGCCCATAACAACTCCACCATCGAATTCACACACGAAAATTGTCCTTGTTGAGGCGAGGCATTGTGGCATTGCAGGAAGAAATCACTGAAAACAACTCCAGCACTTGTCTGATATCGAAGGTATGACTTCACTGTTTCTGTCCATAAACACTTCATATTTACCTTTGATCAAAGCTAAGTATTCTAATCTGCTGCTGAAGTTCGTTCCAGTGGACACCGCCTGTTCTGGTTTCATGACGTCATCGGCTCGGTATGGGCCTCAGCATCGTTGATGATACAGCGACATGACGAAAACTTGATTCACACTTGATCTGCCTATCATTTTACATTCATGATCATTCATAATATGATGAAACCCCACATTTCCTGGGGCGGCACACAGCCCTCTTTTCTTGCAACAGAATGTTTACAATTTATGAGTTGCCAAACCAATTGACTCCTGAAAAAACAGCCTTCGATTCTTGAAGGAAACTCACCGCCTTTCGGTAGCAGAATCAAAGACTCCGGACAGCCATCTTCCACGTGACGAACAAACTCTTGTGCCTCTGGCCTTCGGCGAATGAGAACATATCAACTTGCTGCCGAACTACAATTCATCAAATACAAATACAACCCTCTCAAAAAACCTCAGCTAGCATAGAATCAGAAGGATCGTAACAATCCTAGAGTTGTAGCTATGAATCAAATAGCTACCATCCAATCTTCGTGAAAGGAAACTTGAGTCACATGCAGTGGCCTTTGTGCCATGAAGTCCATTTTGGCCCACCCGACAATTCTCGGCTTCTCGTACCCAAATACTACTGCAATTGAGCCAATTGAGCCATGGCAGGAAGTTGCACTCTGAGGATACATTTCTCAAACTCTGTTGGTCCCTCTCAGTGGTCTCTTTGCAGCTCCCGAGGGACTACCTCTGCTGCCTGTGTGGGTGTATCTGCATGTCTGCCTTTTCATAATTCATGAAACTCATCTACCCAACACGTCGTCTCTAACCCCACAGAATTGCTTGTACTTGGTTGATGCTCATCGCTGCTGTCACATTTGATGGCAGAAACACAACGTACCTTTTCGATCGCGGTGCGCCTTTGCTCCTATTAAGATATCATGCAGTGGTACTTCGTTGGGACTGCTGCGAAGTACAGAATGGTCAAAACCTTGAGCGTTTTGTCCGCTCGGCCTTCTTGGTGACAGCACACACTCATGTCTCAATGCGTCAACTGAGTTTGTGCACGCCACTTTATCAAGTCATTGCACGGATTCCAGTCAAACAAAGGTTTGAGATTCATGATCTGCATGGCATAGTCATGTTCAAGATGCGTCTTATATTATGACTTTGTCAGGCTCAGGAAAGGTTGCAGCAACAACATGTATATTCAAGGAACGGCTCACAACACAGCAGTGGGCTTGGTATCTCATACGCTTCTTGTTGGACCTTCCAGCTTCACTTCACCTGAAATGATGCTGCTTCGGTAGGACTCCAAATAGAAAAAAAACCTGGCAAAACCAACACTTTCAGCACTCAACAATGCAATTTTCTGAGCTGTCGCACAAGTGAAGCCTTTGGTCCATCCTGGTCCACAAACAAACGCAACAACTGAAGCAATTAAATCAAAGCAACCAGACTCGGAGACGGGAAGGATCAAGTGTAACAACGGAAGTGTATCTATTTCAACATGATCTAACCATCCTAAACAGAGAGGAAAGGTCCTGGCATCCATAATATCTATGGAAACATGTGGTACTCGGTGCCTCTCCCATGCCCGGATGCCAGTTATATGCAGAAGGCAGCCTGCCAGTTGCCAAAAGGTGTTGTGACCAAAGTACTCTCTATCGATTCTAATATATAAATCAAGACTTGATGGCTTCTGCATGACTCAGCCAGTGCAATTGGCCCAGGTGCACCAGAAGAGGATTCGCAAAACATGAAGTATCTGCTGCACAGTGCACCAGAAGTCAACCGCCATGTTGCACACTGCCTTTTTTCGCTGTGCTTCAGTAGATGGCCTATGTCTACCTTTAAGCACCTGTGGCTCAACAGCCGATGACTGAGGCTCCGTTGACCCAAGAGCTGGCTCCGTTGGCCCAGCCGGCCCAAGCCACTCAAGGGGCCAGATTTGGCAACAACTGTTGGGCGACGTCTTCCATGACCTTGCACAGTCACCATCGCTACCATGGGCACCACTCGGTCCCGGGCGGAGAGTCATTGCCAATGGTGCCTCGTCGTCGCACCGCTCACCAACCCTGCATGGTCTTGCTGTTGCTCGTAACTCCTGGACCATGGTTGCTATTGCTACTTGAAAGCCATCAAGAATCAACTGTGCTGTACAGTACCCAGATATACAAGTCTTGCCTGTGCATACACTTTTGAGATTGAAGCGAACTTCAGCCTAAGCTGTGCGTTTGTCACTTATATACATCCTTTTGTGCAAGTCCTGGTGATGCTGATGGCAAGAATCTGCCAGGAACCATGACCTTGGATTCCAAGGTAGCAGTGCTCCAAAATCCTTGAAACATCTTTCATCGGAATGTCACTGCAAATGGCCCTGAGTCTTTGGCAATCAACCTTGCCGTTGCTTGGAAATCGGTGGTTCAGGTGTCAATAACATCACCTTGCAAGGGATGCAAAAGCGATTGTGAGAGCCTTGGAGAACCCCTTAAAATGGGAAGCAACGCCACTCCGACAACGAGGTCCGAACTGATCTCTCCAAGACCTTGTTGTTTCCCCTTGAAGATCTCTCAGCTTAAGACCTTGTCACGAAAAATCTTGCACAACGCTGCAGGCACGAAACCAGGAATTGCCATGGCTGAATCTCTCAGGGGAATTTTGTCCAATTTGAGATCAGCACTTCGTCAGGTATGGTGGGGCTGAACATTTCCTGTCAAATGCTTTGGTTGGAGGCTGTATCCTGTAACCTCCAGCCAAACGCTCCTCAATGGCAGCGACCACATGGCTCTTGGGCGTCCCTGTGTCGTACAAAAAGAAGCGCCGAGAAGTCGCCTGAGGTCAGAGTTCACTCGTAACTCCGAACCCCGGATCGCAAAAAACATGTATAGAGAGGTACTCTAGTGTCTACAGTAAATCTTTATGTGTCTCTATTTATATATGTGTATATACATATACACATATCATCAAAGGAAGTTTAGCTCAGAAACTTCCAATATACGAACGACATCTCAGTAAAGTTAAGTCAAGTAGAGTAGAGTCAAGTAGAATAGTG
>DF244296.1:0-28495 GCA_000507305.1 Breviolum minutum Mf 1.05b.01 | reverse complement strand
AGTTTTAAGGGGACTATATAATCCACCAATTGTAGAGGTCCTGTTTCAAACCATCCAGTAGAAGGGAATATCACGAGTTCACCTGGCAATTCTGCGATGGTGAGTTCACCCTGACCTTTTCAAAGGTGGTAAACGTGACCGTTTCGCAACGATTGGGGATCAAGTTTGGTCACAACGTGGGTGAATGTTTGATCCAATATACATGTATATATCTATCACCTGGCCTGGATGCAACCCTTGAAATGCTTGGGTTTTTGCCATCTTCTTTTTTGAGGAACTATTCACTATACCCAAATTTGAACCCTCATGTTACTTGGATTTGCGACTCTTCGGAAAAGGTGAACCAAACAGATTCCCCCAGGATGATGATTAATTTACCATGGTAGAATCCGTAAAGAATCAAATTTAAAAAGCAAAAACCCTTGTTGCCAACCAGGATTTCTCTAAAATATATCATCATAATGAGATGAGTCAGCCTTCACTCACCTGACTTTGAGGGTGGTCCTGTGACATTGCTATAAACCACCCTGAAATATGATCTTTTTTCTGAATTCTCCAAAGAAAAGGAACCTGACAAGAAATTGATGAAACCACTATCTGCACGTGGTTGTTGGATTAAAGTGTGCAAAAAGAAAAAATGACCAAAATTGACAAACACTCAATGATACTGTTGATGGAAGACATCTTGCACCAGTTGATAGGTAGTTTATCCCATCATTTACAAGGTGTTATACATCCCAGGTGGTTGTGTAGGATGACTTGGGTGTGACCTGTTCCAAGGATGCCGGCTCGTGACCACATGTTTAGGATCACAGATTCCAAGCTAAACCGACTCATCTGTACTGGCATCCTGAGAGCCTGCCACACCCAAACGTAAAAATTAACAAATCCCCCCAAAAAAAACGAACTTTGCCCAAAGTCAAGTTTTTACTCTGGAATTTTGCTCCTTGGTGTCCATGCTCAGTAATTTCTACTCCAAAGGGAAGAAGTAGTAGTAGTAGTAGTAGTAGTAGTAGTAGTACCAATGCCTATTTCACATCAATGAACTACATGTAAATATATGTAATTATATATATATATTTATACATACATATACATACGTGTTTATAAATCTATACACCAATAATGTAGGCGTCTGTTTCCTACATTTCAGTTGATGCTACCCCCAAAACAAACATCGGTTTCGCTCAGGGCTGCCCTACAAATAGGCCCGATGTGCAGCTCCAGTAGTTCCAAGGGGCACAGCCTGTCAAAAAGTGGGACCCCGGGCTACCCCTACAAGTAACGGTTATTATATACCCCTCTAAATGACCTTAAACAATAGCCATTTCGGGGTTATTTCACCCTACTTTTATATGGGGTTATAACGGTCCACTTGTAACTGCTACTGGCCCATCTTGTATAGATATGCACATAATCTAATATTGCAACATGTGTTCATTCCAAAAAGTTAAACATTGGGTGTATATAGTATAGAGATTAATACAAACAGTAATGTGTAATAGGTGGAAGTGTTTGATGCGTGTGGTTTCATGCACAAACATCTATCATAGTTTGGGCAGATCCAATTCCATCACATAGAAATTATGTTTCCTGTGCAAAAACAAACTCAGCTTCATTCAGCTTCATTAACTCCATGCAAATCATATTCCTTACGGTTGAGATTGTCTATATAAAAAAGAGTATGCTCAGTAGGTGGTACTAATAGCTCCTGTTCATTGCCCTCCATGAAAACTAAGCTACTTGGAAACACTGTTTATCAAGTTATAGCGACTATAGTAGGAGAAAAACATATTGTAAACAGTTAGGCCTTACACAGAATTTATTACAAGGGGCTTTATCTAGGTGGTAGTTTCAACCCAATTGAAAAATATTAGTCCAGTAGGGGTGAACATCAAAAGTATTTTACAGTACTCAAAACATCGTTATAAATACCTGGATCTTGAGATGTGACATTTTGTGCCCACAGGACGGAAAATTGGACCTCGGAGAGCAAAACATTTACAAGCCTCCAGATGCATATTTTTTGTTGAATCAACCTTTGCCCTAGTTTCAATTCCTTTAAACTCCTCAACTTAACTTCTTGTAAGCTTAAATCTTTAAGGATTTGATATAAAAAACACCAACCAATTCTTCACAGCTTTTAGCACTGAGTCTTCCCACCTTCTGCTTGGTACTTCGATCGAATAAGCCTCGCTCCTCTGGATAAAAGCCTTCCTGCAGAAAATGACTCCGGATGAGTTGGGGGAACCTAAAAAATCACGGGATAATTCCAGGGACCCCGAATGGTGCGGAAGGATGTTGTGGCCAGGAAGTTAGGATGGATCAATGGTGATCGGATCAGTGGCATATTTCACCCCATAACTAGGTGAAATAACCCATGGTCCATTGATCCTAACCATTGATCCATCCACTTCCTGGCCGGGACATCCAAGTGGGACATCCCAGCCACTCGTAACGATCCTCCCATATCATTCCCAACCCGGAATTCCCCTGAAGTATGCGAATGGTATAGGTCCAGCGGACATGGGTCCTATGCGCTTGGGAGTTTATGGAGAAATGGCTCCATTCAACCAGGCGGGCCCCGAGCTGATTGTTGGAAATGGACTTCTGGGGGGGGCCCTAGAAATGGCTTTATACATGGGTCAACTGGGGCTGGTTGGTGGTTGAACCAACCCATCTGAAAAATATGCTCGTCGAATTTGATCATTTCCCCAGGTTCGGGGTGAAAATGCGAAATATTTGAGTTGCCACCACCCAGGGGGTTATAATCCCTACAAGTGAAATTTTGTAACCCTAATTTTTCACTGGTAGTGTGCCACCTTGAAGGATACCTCAAAAATGTCCCGTTTTCAGGCAAATCGTCCGAGGATAGGCAGCTAGCAAGGTGTCAAGAACTTTTTGACAGCTAACTGTTCAAACAGCACATCCCGTTTGGCATCGTACTGGAATGATGTTGAATCACCACCTTTGAATAAACAGCAAAACAAAGCAATTCAAACAAAAAACATCATGGTTGATTCTTGAACCATACTGGAATACCAATGTATACCAATGTGTTGATTCTACATAGGTGTTTCCAAAAATAGGTGTACCCCCAAATCATCCATTTTAATGGGGGTTTTCCCTTATAAACCATCCATTTGGGGGTACCCCAATTTTTGGAAACATCCACATGGGTGTTTCAAGTACTACCTATATCATCAAATCCATCAAGGCGCCCAGTCCAATCCACAAATATCCGGACATGAGCCCTTAAAATCCCTTAAAAAAATTTAAAAAGTGCAGTTGGCACTTAAGCACATGATATCTATTGAGATACTGTTGGAAGAAATCCAGCGATCACCAGTTGAGGGACAGGTAATTTATTCCATCATTTACAGGTTTTTTTTTACATTCCAGGTGGTGCAGGATTTGAGCCATCAACAGTATCAAATAATAAACATGGATACTGATGCAAACAACAATCATCCAAACAACACGATCTCAGCTTGAACACACCCAGGGCAAAACTCTTGAGGGGATTTTGGGAGTTTGAACCTCAAACACATTTCGGACTCTGGCATTGTGGCGAGGATACACAAGTCAAGTCACCAGCTACCGAGTTCTATTCCATCGTTTGTGTTTCATTTCCGAAGGTTCCAAGCGAACGACACATACATATATAGTATATATATATATATAAATACATAGACATAAATAAATATATATATAAATATAGTTATACATATACATACATATATAAACCCTTCAAAGGCAGCAAATGTTCCAAAAAACATCTGGATGGTTTCCAACAAGATCCGCAACTCCCCAACATTCGAAGTTTCCCAAAAAACACCACGAATCCAAACAAACCGGCCAATGCTTTCGTAAGTTGAGTTGGGACTAACCCCCAGTTATCCAAGGACTTGTCTCAAAGTAGCACCGCAACCAGGAGTTGACATAATGGTTAAATACTGCAAATACAGCCTTGCGATCAGGGCCTATGAAAAACCCTTGAAAATCCCTTAAGGCCAGAATATGAAACAATTATATTTATGGCTGGTCAACCTAACGTACCCCCCCAATAAACAAGGCCTGACCTTAATAAGGCCAGGCCGGCTATTAAACCCTTATTTCTGGGGGGGTACATCACGGGGGTTAGGTTGACTAGCCGTAAATGTAAATCTACATTTCTGAAGGGGAGTATATCCGTTGGGGTGGTCGGTCGGTTGACCACGCCTCTTCTGGCCAAAGTTGAGCCAACTTTCCCATCTCTCTTCTTCGCCTAGAACCAAAGGGGCAAGATGAATCTGACGTCCAAAAAATGGAGGGAGATGATAGGCATCATGCTTGAAGAAGACATGACATGTATACATATATTCACTATATATTATATAGTCATAGTCTTTCTGTGTGGTATAGTGACATATGTTTACATGAATTGCTTATAGTTCTGGTAAAAGTAAGCAAACATTCCCATTTGAAATGGGGTGATGTTGGGAAACAAACCACCTTGACGAGAAATACAGATCATGAGCAAACAAAACAACAAATGACTAACCTGGATAATCCTTTCCTGAAACTTCCGAAAATCCCTGAACTTTCTGATGGGTCCCGGCCTATTCTCAGAGGCGGGGATGCTAGTTTCAGGTTGTGTTTTTGTCCCTGAAATTACCATGTATTAAATCCATTACTCTCAGGGAGTGTATCTGATGCATCCCTAAAATTACCATGTATTTCCCTTAAAACCCTTGTAAAACCTGGTAAATCATGGGATAAACTACCTCTCAACTGGTGCATGATTCCAGCCATCAACATCATCAACACTACCAAGGGACAACATCCCGTCATTTCAACAAGGTCCACGGAAAATTTCCCCGGGTACCTCCGCAGGTCTGTGTGTCGGCCAAAGCCTGGAAGTTTGACAAACGTGCCGTGCAAAGCGGCGTCGTAAAGAAAAACTGGAGGCTGTTTTGGAAACCAGGTAAAAAGAAAACTGGAAAAGTTCACCAATTTTTGAAATGACCTATAACTTATACATAAGTCACTATGTGGTACTCTTGATGGCTGAAATCCTGCACCACCTGGAATGTAGAAAACCATGTAAACAGTGGGATAAACAACCTGTCAAGTGGTGCAGGATTTCTTGACTCAACAGTATGTAGGAAAAGGTACCTATTCGCTTAACATTTCAGGTACCTAAAGCGGAGGCACTTACCTATATAAGCTGAAGGTAAGGCCTTTGTACAGGAAAACCCAACCCCAAAAAATCGCCTGATAAGGTTCAGTATCTATATTTTAGGTACCTGAAATTCTTCATGACATAAGCTTAGCTCCAAATAGTTCCCCCAGTTGTTTTATCATCCACGATGACGAGACATCGCTCCATATGTATCCACCGGTTAGGCACCGGCATCCGCTGGAAACCAAGATTTGATATTTGGAAACTTATTGGGGTACCAAGGTGTCTATGGCAATTAGGAACAGTAGTTATTAGTACTTGGATGTCCCAGGAAGTTAGGATCAAATGGTTAGTAAAATGGTTATAACCCCAATATACCCCATTTATAAGCAGGTTATAACTCACTTACTAAACATTTACTAACTTCCTGGGACATGTAAGTAGTTATTAGTAATTGGTTTATAATCCCCTTAATGAGGTTTACTCACCAACTCACCAACTACTTCGCTAGCAGCCACAAAACAAAATCCTTTCCAGGAGCAGAAATAAAGTCAATCTTTCATGGGAAAACATTGGCTCACTTATGCCAATGGACCCTAAAATAAAAAAATGAACTTTTTTTTCCCTACTGAATATGTAATCCCAAAAAGTTTAAAGTTTTGGCCAAGCAGGTTGGAGGAAATCAGAAAAATCAAAATCAGGACTAAACCAATTACTAAATGATTAGATTGATTTCATGGGGGATCACATGTTGATGTCAATGGCAAAGGTTGGCCGGTTTAAGATGCTTGGAACATGTAAAAAAAAAATGACCCAAATGGTGGGATTTGGTGGTGATGAATCCCATGGTACAATCCGTAAAACATCGCATTTTTCACAAACCCATGGCCAGTGACGATCGGGCAGTTATTCTAACATCAAGGGGGTCGGTCATATCGGTCGGGCATCTCTCACGCCGCCATTGCCTCCACGTTGAAATGGCCTCCCCGCAAGCAGTCTCTCGCGACAACTTTGAAATTTTGGGACTCGAAAATTGTTCATTCCCAGAGGATCCATGGTTGCCTGGTATATTTATCCACATGAATGGTTGATTTTTAGGGTAAATTAGTATAAGTAAATATACTATATCCTCTGGGAATACAAAAGCTGGAATCGAGAAGTGTTTGAATTATTGGGTCTATAGTAAGAGTATGTATGTGTCTGTGTGTAATTAAATACACCGTATATATGTATACTTGTATTTAATTTCAACATCTGAAGTGTTTACATCATCTAGATCTTCGTTAGAATCCGAATTGGACAGGTTGAAATTGACAATATTTACTTGTGTGGCATTTTGGGATAATTCTGTGAGGGAGTCCAAGCAAATTATTCTATTTCGGTACATGTCTGGGCATTGAATGCAACAAGCGGTTCCGTTTCTATCTAGTGTTTCGTTTGCATAACCACCAGAAATTGATGCTTCTTGTTTTCTGAGGCTACTATTATAGCAAGGAGATGAAGTTCACAACTATAGTTGGTGGTTTCAACCCATTTGAAAAATATGCTAGTTCATTTGGATCATTTCCCCAAGGTTAGGGTTGAAAATCAAAAAATATTTGAGTTGCCACCACCTAAATAAAGTCATCTTCAACAAAATATAATGGGTGAAGTCATTTCGGCATGGCTGCCGCCATTGGAGTTCCCCCAAATAGTTTTCGACCTCTATCTTGGCTTCACCTTGGCTCACGGAATCTACATGTTACAGGTCGGCCTATGAAGGGCTAATTCATGTTAATCCTTATGGGAACCTTCAATGCCCCAATGGTCACCCCTGATTTTTGAAGATCAACCACCCCAAAACAAGGCCGAAAAAAAACACAATCAAAACAAGGGGCCCCATTTGGGTTCTAGGAAGACGTGATTTCTTTGGGGACTGGTGGCTAACCGCCTTCACCCTCGAAACTTGATTTTTGTTTTTTCCCACAAACTCATCGACCAACAGAACCGAATCGGGATCCGAATCTACTAATCAAGCCCATCGTTAGAAGGGTAGGCCACAAATGCTATAAAGGAAACAACTAACTCAGGAAGGTCTACAGTATCAACCTGACCCTGGTTACCTGGAACGTTTCCTGTTTATGCGTAAAATTGTGTGCAAAATCACACCAGCAGAAAGTCACATAATATGAATACGAAAAGATATCAAAAACGAGACTCTTACATAAAGGCATGTCCTTTCAAGTTATGGCAGTGTTTGTTGCCGTGATAATTAAATAGATTTCAGGGAAGTACATCCCCTTCAAAAAACCAGGCATAGCGGCATAACCACAAAGTGACCGAACCAAAGCATTCAACTGCGAGGAAACCTTGGCAACATTCTCCGCAAGTCCAAATTCATACCATTCCAAGAAAAATTATAGCACACCCCCAGAACACACCCCGGGCAATCCCCCTAGCCAACTATGAAAGGAATCCCTTGGTGACCTGTTGGTAAAGGTTTAGGGGTGTGCTCCAAAGGTGTGTTGAAACAACCTTAGAACCATGGATGGACCCTTGATGTCAAAAATGGTGGCACCTTAAACTGTGCAAGTTCATCTGCCGCAAGGCTTTTGGCACATGCATCAGCGCCTAGAAACAGGATTCACGGTGGAAAAATGGTGGAATATGGTTGTAACAATATGGATGTAAATGGATAACGTTGACAGACAAAATGCTGGCAACAATGGAAACCAGTGATTCATCTATATAAGTCCAAACATCTTGACGCATATGATATGTTACCATAAGCAGCTCCGTCCAAATCTATGAATCAATTACATGTGTCCAGTGGAGTCTTTTTTGGGGGGGGCAACCCTATGGGGCATTGGTCTTTTGGCACTTCACCACCCCCAAGCCTTCAACATGTGAGGGTTGTTCTAAATTCCTTTACGCGGAAAAAGACATCTGCGCCGAAAAAAAATCATTCGCCAAACTTTCGCCAACCCCACGTTTATCTTCAGCGGTACATGTTGGCCAAGATTTTTGAGAAAAACATGGATGTGTGATATCCTCAAATTTGTTCCAGGCGTCTGTCCCCTTCTCACACTTCATTCTGAGGCAGCTGCACTTAAACATTTACGTTCTGCTTTAAGATGTTGGTCCTTGCTCACCTTCATCGGCCAGTTCTGACACAACAAGTCCACAGTTTAGGCCACCTGGCTTTCGAGGGAAGGCCATCTTTCGCCAAGCTTTAGCTAAACCCTCGCCAAACTTTCGCGAAAAACTACCCAATAGCTTTAACAAAATGAAACATGCATAATGTGCAATGAATACACATACAATGCAAATTTAGACATGTCAACATGAACTTTCAAAACTTTGGCCAGAACAAATTGTTCTTTCGCCATTTCAAAAAAACTGTTGCAGAGAGGAACAATTGCATACCCCAGGACCTTCGCAATGAAGGCCCCTGTTAAGGACCTTTTGCTCAACTCTCATGTCTTTAGCGGCGGAGCCTTTGTTAACAAATGTCCGTCTTCTTGGCTACGGAAGGATGTCCCGGGACGAAAGTTAGGATCAATGGTTAGGACCAATGGGTTATAAACTACTTATAAATGGGGTATATTGGGGTGATAACCCACTTGCAAACCATTTACTACTAACTTCCTGGGACATCCAAGTAGGACACTGTTTATGACAAATTGGTTATCTTTATAGTTATGGTGATCGTTCCGATGGGCAACATTTATCCGAAATCTCCGGAAGCAGTTGCTTCTGTAACTTCTGGAGCGATGACACACAAACTACTGTACCCATACTGTGCCCGTTGTTACCCTTTAATTTAAACTTTAAATGTATAAGATAGCTATATGTATACTGCATTACAGCAAATTTTGCCAAATGTCACCGACAAAAAACACACCAGTCACCTGAACTAATGCTTACTTTCCCAAATCCCTTGAAGCCCCCCAAGAAACTTTTCCAGGAAATCATTCCCAAGATTGCCAAAAGATCCCACAAAATGTACGGTTTAGTGGACAAGCGCGAGGTAAGATTCAAGTTGGACAATGAAAACAAGAACTTGAGTGATGGTTTCCGTTAGACACCTAATTGAAAGTCCCAGAAAGTTAGTAAAAGGTTAGTACCTGGGTTATAACCCCAATATACTCCATTTGTATGTAGGTCGTAAATTGTTATAACCCATTCACTAATCATTAATCCTAACTTCCAACAGGACATCTTTAAGTAGCTCCTGTCACCTCATTTAAAAAAAAACTCCACCCCGCCGCCCCCAACCTGATCATAGTTGAGGGATAGGACCGTAGGAGGTAAGCCATGACCCGACACCAACAATGTGTCTTCATTGACCTTCAGGCCCCCAGATTTCACGAAAAAATCCTCCTACTTTACTGGTTGGTTGATGACTAGGGATCCTTATAGTGGTTTATATACTGCAATCCCTATAGAACTGGGTAGTATTTTCCCCTGTATACCCTAAACAACCAGGGTTTCTTTTCATTGCTCAAGTGAGAAGGTGAAATTTCAAAACGCCTTGGACTGACATGAAAATCATGAAAACTATTGAAAACTTCTTTCACTTCAAATTACGGGATACCTATGACTCATGGCTGAGTAGAATCCCTTATATAACGTTGCTAGTATTTTAGACCCCCAAATAAAAACCGCAAATAACCAGTTCGTGAACTGCTCACTTCTCAGGTGAGACATCTGAACAGTTTTGTTTTTAGTGTGTTTGTTTATCATCTGTGACAAATATGAGTCAAACATGGGATAAAACATCCTTAAAGATTGAGGTTTAACAAACAAAAACTGTTAATTATTGAAAACAACCATCTCAACCTAGACTGGTTGGTGGTTGGTGAATGAACAACCCATCTGAAACAAATATGCTCGTCAAATTGGATCATTTCCTCAAATTTCGGGGTGAACATTCTTTAAAAAAAATATCTGAACACCCACCACCGATCAGAGATGGTTATAGATGGGTTGCAGGCTCCTCCCATGATTCCCAGGTCCCAGGTTTATCCCCTTCAAAATCACAGGCTGTGTCATCCATGGTGGTGACTGGGAACACGGCAAAAGGTTTTGCATCCCCCAAGTTTTTCCAAACAAAGCATGAGACTGGAAAACTAACATGTGTCCTGAAAAAGGACCAGTTCAATACGACATACATCTTCCAACCATGCATTTTCAGGGGACATGTTAGTGTTCAGAGGTGTATTTCCAAGTGTTTCAATGATCCACCAAAAAATGTTGGAGACCAACCGCACAACTAACGTTAATTTGTTTTCAAAAGCAAGCGAGCCTTGGGATTTCATGACCTTCACCAAGTGACTTATGAAGTTGCAAGGAAATGTGTTCAATGGTGATGTGTTCATAACTAGTTGGTGATTTCAACCCCTTTGAAAAATATTAGTCAAAATGGGAATCTTCCCCAACTAGGGGTGAAAATAAAAAATATTTCAAACCACCACCTAAATAAATTCTCCTTTCCAAGATATCACAGGCGATGGTTTCAGAAATTGTTTCCAGCTTGACGGGATTAGGTGGTGGATTCAAATTGAAGACCGGCTGGTACTTGAGATGGTTGCAGCCTTTGTATCTGTAGTCTTTTTGCTAAAACGGAGGCCACCAAAGTTGAAAACTGCAGTGAAATTCCAACCACCAGCAACTCATCTTTGGTGGTAATCAGCTCCAAATTTGCAATACCCAGTTTACCAGGACCGCACAGAGCAAGCAGATTTTTTAGCAGCAAATCCATAGCACAAGCAAACCAGCACTTGAGTGAATTCATCCTTGAATCAAGAAAAACATACAGTACAAGGTGGGCCCCAACTAGCTGTAAATGGAGTTTAAACCACTATAAATGGCCTTATAAATAAATGGGTTTCCCTGGGGTTATTGCACCCTACTTATAGGCCTTCTTTCAGTTTTTTAATGCTCAAAAGTGTCCCAACTTGCAATGGCTTAGCCCCAACTGGTGCCCCCCGACGCAGCTGAGACAACTCATAGATGTCCCTTTCGGCGCGAAGTGCCAAGTAGACCTTGTGTTTTTTGGAGCTGTGAAGTGCTGGGTGGAAGTTCGTTATCCCCCAAAACTTTACCTATACCTGTGATTTTCAGGATTCTGGGGTGGTTTAGCTCCTCATTTCTTAGGAAAATACACCATCCCTGGCGACACCAATTAACGCTCCCTTAATGACTCATAGGGTTTTTCGTTACTCAGCTTGGCGATTGACTGGGTGAGTTGAAAAAACAAATAAGAGTTCATGATTCGAGGCCTCGGTCAATTTTTGTTGCAGGGGAGAAATTCCAACCAAATTTTCATGAAGAATTTGAGGGTACCAACAAACCCCGATGCCACCAAAAACATCAGGCCTTATTTTTTGAATGAAGCCCATCATTCTCCCTAATACTCCCCCAAGGCCTCATTTGTTGAGGAGGTGGCCATGAAAAAGGGTTTGGTGTTCTGTTGGATGCTGTAGTCAAGAACCACCTAGTGTTCGTATAAAGTGTTGCTACAAGATGTTGTTACACGATTTTGGTACAATTTACTACATCTTTGAAACCAAATGTGGTGATGTTCCTACCTTCGCACTGGTTTTGATCATGTTCAAGATCGAATACATCGGTGCTCCTCAAAGTCCAGTCTATGTAGCCTTCGAATGGTAGCTTGAAAGTGGGTATCGGTATCACAAAAGCAATGAAAAATAACTTGCTGTTCAGGGTATATAGGGGATTACTATACTACCCAAGTATGCGGGGATTATTTCATGAAATAAGGATCCCGGTTTTAAACAACCCAATTTTTTCATGGAAAGTAAGGGACCCCGGGTGTCCAATGGGATTCTGGAAGGGGCCATGTGTCCAAGGTCTGATTCCCAAAACGGTTGCCTCCCAAACTACCCCTCTCCATTGGACCCACTTGGATGTTCCAGGAAGTTAGTAAGTGGGTTATAACCTACTTAAAAATTGTGCAACGCCAATATACACAATTTTTAAGTAGGTTATAACCCATTTACTAACCATTGATCCTAACTTCCCGGGAAATCCAAGCATTGGACACACGCACAAAACTGCATGCAGGTTGCAAAAAAAACAAACAACTTCCTTGCTCACCAATTTTCTCTCATCATTTCTACTTGGTGGTTTCAACCCCTTTGAAAAAAATGAGTCCAATTAAGAATCTTCCCCAAATAGGGGTGAAATTTTAAAAAAATTGAAACCACCACCCAGATAAATCCTCATCGCGAGGGCGTTCCAGTCAAGGAAAGGGTCCCGGTTGCTCACTCGCTTCAAAAGCTGCGACGGCGCTCCTTTCTTGGCACCATTTTTCGGAATGGGAACTACCAAGTCCGCTGGCACAGCTGGTCGAACAACCGCGGAAGTTCCCAAGGGGGTGATCTCAATTGGCATCGGGCCATTGAAATCGCGCGAGCTGAAGCTTGAGGGAGTCGCCGACGCTAAAGTAGGCTTCCCTTTGTCACTTTTCTTTTTCGAGCGGGCGAAGAAGCCAAAAGGATTTGCACTCTCTCGCTCTTGCTCTTCGGCCATTTTTGTTGATTTGAGCCCAACTCTTGAGGCACCACCCAGATTTTGTCCCCTTTCCAAAATCCAACAACCTCAACTTCCGATTTCCTCGGGCACCCGAACTCCCAGCTGTTGCGACTCCAGATACGTAGCTGGCCATCAGAGCTGGCACTTGCCAAGGCCTTCACATCAAGGGAACCCCAGACCGAACCCGGACGTTTGACCTTACCCTAAGAATCCAGGACTATCCTGAGATATCCTGAGGATGGGATTGGAACCCGAAAAAAACCACTCTAGGGTAAGGTTGACCCTGATTATTTGCTGTATATAGGGATCATATAGGATCCATGGGACTGGTGTATCTACCTACATTGAGTTGATTTTTATGGTAAATAAATGTAAATAATGTAGCTAACAAAACCATACATGGATGCTATGGGTAGGGGATTACATCCCCGAAAACTAACGGCTGGATGCCCAAAATGAATGTTTGGAAAAAGTGCACTCCTTTAAAAACATGGCCATTTTTGGTATCTATGTTACATATTAGATTGCTTGGGTGTAAGCTTGCTGTTTGGATGCAGCAAGAGAAATTGAAAAAAATTGGAAGTAGGACTTGAGTGGTGAGTTGCTCAGGTCGAATAGAAAGGTAAAGGCAAAGGAACCACCCAATTGACAAAACCCGGGCTAAACAAGACACTGAAAAGTCAATATCTGGCAAAGTTCAATGCAAAAAGTGGGTGAATATCTGTGCGGCTACAAATGTCATGATTCTGGGCAATTTATGATAAATCCTTAACCATTTAGAGTGATTTTCAGCCATTTTGGGTAGGGATTCCCTTCCTTTGCACCACCATTTGGGGTGACCAACCGGTCACAAGTCCCTAGAAATTGCCTACCCAGTAGCAATGATTCACTCCGAAAATATTCATTCCAGGAACTTGAAACCAATAAAGACAGGGTTGGATCTTCGGCGTTCCCCCGCCATGTTCGGTGGGTCATCTTTAAGGTCCAACCGAAGCAGCCGCAGAGACGTGAGATGGAATTCCCTCGGTAGTCGCCTGTCAAAAGTGTCCACATCAGGTGCGGTCCACCCATTGAATGGGCCTAAATTTCCTGCGTAGCCCTCATCTTTCTCATGCATGCTCAGAAGGATTGTATCTCCTAAGCTCTGGTGATGTCCTTTGTACAAGTGTTGGTCTCGACTTTGTGCAAGTGTTCAAGATACGGTTGGAGTGCGCTTCCCATAATGTTGTGCTTCATCACACTCGACACCAAAAACGCAAAATTAAAGCCGATTGATACTTCACACTGCATCCAAACTGCCTACCCTCCCTGAAACTAACAGCAAAAGCCCCCTGAAAATCAATGGTTGGAAGTTGAAACATGACATTTCTGGTTGGGTCACGGCCAATTGTCAGAGGCTATGTTAAACTTCCGGGGTGTTATAATTTCATGGGGCTTCAACTGGCTCCGATGTTTTTTCCAACAAAAACTGCAACCCCCAACAACTGGCATCTCCCGACTATGGTTCCCTAGGGATCCTGGCTCACCGAACGTGAGAATGGTTTCATGGAACCTAAATACCTTGTTTTTCGGAGTTGATTATACACCCCAATCATCATCTGATGTTCGGTGCTTGGATCCTTAGCAGTTAGCCAAAAAGTGATTTTACTGATTTAAATCTCGTTTTATCCCTGGAAAATCCCTGGTGCCTGGCCAAATGTTACAGTAATTAATCTATAAACCGAAATATTCCAGCATTTTAAAAGGTTGATTATAGTCTTTAATTTGCTCAAGGTGGTTAGACAAAATAAAATATATTCTCCCAAATGGTGGTTTAATGGTGATTTATGTATATCTCTGTGATTTAATAGAGTAGAATCCAAAAAACAACTCAGCTAGAAAACAAATCCAAGATATTCCAAGCATTTTATGAGGTTGATGATCATTGAGCTACTAGTCCTCTGCCAACTTCCGGCAACATCCTACTTGGATGTCCCGTTGGAGGTTAGGATCAATGGTTAGTAAGAAGGTCCTGGGGTATTGTGGGGTTATAATCCACTTACTAACTTCCTGTGACATCCAAGTAAGAACTAGTCACTCCAACTGGGAATACTTGTCCTTCCACTGGACCAACCGGGAATGGGGAGCGGTTCTGGTTATACTACATTCATTTAAAAAAAAGTTGGTGGTTGAACCACCCATTTGAAAAATATGCTTGTCAAATTGGATCATTTCCCCAAATAGAGGTGAAAATAAACAAATATTTGAAACCACCACCTAGAAAAGTATGGCTACCACAGTTCCTGAGTTGCATTGAGTTATGACTGATGACTTTTGAGAGCAAATAGCCATCGATTTTGATTTGAAGTTTACTTGGATGTGCGATGCTTTGATGCTTACAAACAGAAACACATATTACTTCTCAAAATTCAACTGATGACTTACAGCAGAGAGTAAAACCCTTTATCTTCACTGGCCAGTGCTCAACTGCTCAACCCCCAACTCATCTCGCGCTGGAAAAATAGAAATCATTTGCGATAAATTTCTTCATGGCCACGCAGCAGGCAATTAAAAACACATTCCAACAAAATGGTGTTCAAGCTTGGCCGCGAAGCGGAGATTTCTGGGTAAAACCATGAGCACTGATCAAAACCCGGCAAGGATTACATTCCATGAAATCCTGGTTGTTTTTATTTATCTGGATCCTGGGAGCATGGCTATTATAAACCTTGTACATAGATGGGTAAATGTTCATCCCCTACTAGTTGGTGGTTGAACCAACCCATTTGAAAAATATTTGTGAAATTGGGTCATTTCCACAGGTAGGGGGTGAAAATAAAAAGCATTTGAAACCACCGGTCATGTCGATCGCACCGTGTTGTATGCCGTGACTCGTAGGCAAAGTATCGTTTCACTTGTCCTATTAGCACTACATTTGAAACGACCACCTGGGTGTTTCCTCAAATGGTGGTACCCCCAAAACACCCCAAAATGATCATTTAGTAGGAAAACCATGGTTGTTGGGTACCACCATTTTCGGAAACATGCACCTAGATTAGGGTCAACATGGTCGCCTACATCACCATGTCACCTGAAGCTATCCCTGCTTACCCGCTAAGGTCTCCCACTCCAGGCATCAACGTCGTCAAAGCTTCCACCTAACGAGGGAGGATCCCGAGGTCGTCGCGCTGTTTTCTTTTTGAGGCCAGTCGTGGTGGGAAATTCTCCCTGGGGAAACATACAAAAATATGAAACAAAATGGAGTACAGAGAAAATTGTGGAATTTCTGAGTTCTTAAATTTGTTGTTGGAGGCAATGGAAAATGGTGGAAGTTCTTGATGTTGTACTTAATCTTAATTGATGTTTGGGGAACATGTTGATATACTTTATTTTTGCATAGTGAACAAAAAGCCTGGGCCCAAAAAATAATTAAGACGTTCTGAGTTCTGAGTTGATTTCTTTCAAAGGAATGGGAAATGGATTGGGTGAACATCTTTTGGTCTAAATGTCCTTGAGACATTGTTGGCAAACATTTAACCAAACACGCAAAGTACGGCGCATTTACCTCATTTATCCCTAAAACATCCTAAAACTACCCAAATGTAGGCAAATAGACACTCGCCCAATTGAGTAGTCTGGGTCTGAACATTTGTTGGGAAGTCGTACATACTGTTTCAATCTGTTTCAATAGAAGCGCCTCGAAGAGAAGATCACCTACTGTACCTACAAAGCAGGATCCTACTAGCTAAAAGTAGTGGCCCATAACTCCACTTACAAGGGTTGTGACCCCGGCTACCCATTTATAAGGCCATGTAAAGGAGTTATGGGTCCATTTGCAACGATCGTGCGGGTCTTTTTGCAAAAGTTGGTGCATTTCCGATGATAGCGCCGTGAAACATCGTGAAACGCTTTTGTTGGGGTCAGTTTCGGGACCTCTACTTCTCATTCAAGCCATATTGGATCATAAAATAAAGTTTACATCCTAGGAACTTTACCTCATCAGGTTCGAAAGTGGGTGATTTGGAACAGGCAACTCCTTCAGCAATCTTCAACATACATACACTTTTATGCAACTCTAGAATTTCAAGGGTGTAAGATGTTTATCTGTAAATTATTTTTCTCAACATCTATCATCCCCAATAGTTTTTTGTCCGGCAAACGCGGCTGAATAAAACTTCAACTTCTTGTCGCCATTTTCAGCGCAAAGTCTTATGTTCTGTCCATGTCCTTCCTGGATGCCATCAGACCCACACTTGAGCCACCAAAATAACCCTCTTACTTTCCATTATACTGGTGGGTCAGTAGGGATCGTTAAAAGAGTCTACTATAATCCCCATTTAACTGTGTAGTATAGTCCCCATTTACACCCTAAACAACTAGGGGCCCTTTTTTCATTGCTCACTTGGTCAGAGCTGGAAAAAAATCGAAGTCGAAGCTTCATGGGTCGCAAGTCTACTTGGATGTCCCGTTGGAAGTTAGTAAAAGGTTAGGATGAGGTTATAACCCCAATATACCCCATGTTTAAGCAGGTTACAAACCATTTTAATATTTACTAACTTCCTGGCACATCCAATCATCCAACTAAAATCCTATCCTCAAAATCTCGTGAAAAGAAACTGTCAAAATGCCCCTCATCATCCAAGATCCACCCTCCTGAGGCACCCTTACTGCCCCATGATGACCTCTCAATTCCCTCAAGGGGGTACTTTGGCGTAAGTCCCAATGCCTCAAGGACGGGAGCTAGCAACACAGCCGTTTTGCAGGCTTAATCACCCAACTGGAACCACCAAAGGGGAACTCTTGTCTCACATTGTTTCATCTCAAAAAATTCAGGCTAACTCCTTCCAACATGGAGGGTTTAGTCATTTATCACCGATAGAAACTCAACAAAAATATTGGCCTTTGGGGTGCTGGAATCTTCCTGTTTCACCGCTGAAACATTTTGGTACGGATAAGTATCCCACAAGACCTATCCATGCCCCGAAAAAGTGCCTCACATCTATATAGTGTCAAAGGAGCATTAATAAACCCCCACCAATTAGAGCGCCCCTTTTTTCCAGCTGGTCATTTATCCCTAAGAATCCAGACCCCTCCCTAGAGTAGGTTTGATGGTCTCAATCCCATCCCCAGAATAGGATTACAGGGGAAATCCCTTTCTTAGGACATATCTGGATCCTTAAGGTTTGTATTGGTGCAAATTTCCCCCTAGTAGGGATATGCAACAAATCCCCCCTCAATCAGAGCCCAATATTGTGAAACTGGCCAAGTCATAGTGACACCCCCCCAAATTCGTCCACTGCATTTGAAACATTTCTGGTGAGATACACCCTCGAAACACGAAACAGGTCTCCATCTTGGAGGTCACCTCTCTAGGCGTGTCAAATCCAGCTGTCCCAAAAAGGTTTTTCTGATATCCCCCTCCACGATGCTTGTCAACCCTGAAATTACTGGATCCTGAGTCCTGCCACAAAATTTTCCTAAACACCAGCCCCCAAAGACCCAAGTCCAGGAAGTTGTTCATTCTCATGGTTCCCCAATCTCATCCACTCATGGCCCCTCAAACTCACACAGTATCCCCCAATTAAATATCTCCTGGAAGGTGAGCGTGTAATTTTCTTACTGAGTACGTAGTAGGGATGTGATTTCATGATCCGGAACTTCATATCGCTAATCAGCTAAACTTAGGTGTCCTCAGGCCTAGATGTCTCTTCATTTGTGATGTGATTCCTTCCCAACACTCGGTTGACCGGTTGCGGTTCTTCAAACTCCAAATGTTTCCCAATTTCCTTCCAAAATCTTACATGGTTTTCCTGAGGCCCCCTTACTAACATATCATCCACGTACAATGTTCCAAGCAAACCCCACTTGGGTATTATGAAGTTGCTGGGAAAAATCTTGGGTTCTACCCCTCCTAATGATAATGTTGCAATCACATCTGCAAACCTATGAGCCCAATGACCCCCTGATTCAGGGTGGCCGTACAGGCTTTTCCATAATCTTGTCCATGGCCGATGTAAATGATGAAGGTGTTAGGGGGTGAGCTCCCACGGGAGTTCAACGTATGTGGGAACAAGAGTATTGAGATCCGACTGGATGTAGGCTTTGCCTACGTCCGATTGTGTGGTAGAGTGTCCACGTTTCATTCCAAAAGCTAAGTTGATGTTAATCCCAGCTATTGTAGTTGGAATCACCTTTGTCTCCTGGGATTGGGCGTACTCGCCCTCTGCCGTTCTCACATTGTCTCCCCGAAACACGATCCGTGCTTTGAGCTTCTTCAACTCCTCTGACTCCGCATTTTTCGAACTCATGATTGCCATAAGTTGTCCAATAGCAATCTCTTGACCTGATGCTCGAGCTCCAGCCTCAAGTTGAGCACGGGGAATGACATTGTCATAGTTCCCGGAGGATTGGTCACTTCAAATCTATTACATATTTTCTGGACCTTCTGGTGTAGGGGGGGAGTTTATGAATCCGGGGATTTACATTACCAGGGGACCACCCTTCCCCATAGGTTCTGAAACGAGGGTAGCGACCGAGGTACGTGATGCATCCTTCACCAAGGCCAATGAAAACTTCATGCTCCGAAGGTGAGGTCAAGGAATAGACCTCGAGACGAGACGCGTTTCCCCCACCATACGTAGGAATAGATGGTTCAGAAATCCGGCGAGAGGCACCTGTTGTATATGAAACCCAACGACAAATGGATAAAAATGGGATTTTCTCAATTTAAAGTGCTTCATGAGAATCGGGCCCCAGGACTAGGAAACGTGGTAAAGTGAAGTCCCCTAAGGATCGGGTTGTGGGACCCCTTCCAAATGGCCGAACTTCATGGCTTATAAATAGGGGTTACTATTTACTTACTACGTGGGGTGTCCCCAGGTCATAGGATTCTTAGGACATACAAACCGATCCTTAGGGTTCTTCATAGTGGGAAAATTTCCCCTTGGTTGAACTGCATGGCCACGAAAATTTCATAGCGTTGATGACAGGATGCTGATCCCCTGCCAGGTGTTTTGAGGGGTAAAGTGTCTATACGTTTGGAATGGGAAAACTTCTTTTAAGAGGAGTTCGACCCATTTTGGTATGCTGACTTTTGTGTGCTGTCCAAATGCAATATTTACAACCTATTTCCATGCAAAGGGTACTTTTGTAAATGAAATGGTTTCTGTCACTCTCACTCAGCCATTTCGGACAATGAAATAAGAGTTTCAACTTTGTTTTTCCTACTATATAAACATGTAATCCCCAGCAGTTTAAAGGTTGGCCATTGGCTAAACGAGGATGTAATATAAAAAATCCTTAAAAAAAACTCCAAAGGTAATTTACGTAACCCTGATGGAAACACCCAGCTTCCGCTTGAACAAATCCAAACCATTTTCAGTGGAAACAAGATTCATCAAATCACATACCATCCATGTATGGTATATCTAGCTACATTTGGTTAAATTCTATAGCAAATTTAGGTACAGTAAATATACCATACATGGATGGTATGGGAATTGATTTTCATTCGACAGTGCAAAAGCGGCAAAAATTGCCAACGTAACAAGGGACAATGTTTGAACACCTGGCGGCATGTAACAGCGTTAAGTGTGGTCAATATTCACATAAACGGTGGTCAAAATGTAGCGACAAAAAGGCAAGTTTGAACAAGTCATACTGTTGAGGGAAGAAACCCTGCACCACCTGGGATGTGTAAAACCCTGTGAATAATGGGATATTTACCATATCAACTGGTGAACGCCGGATTTCTGGACCATCAACAGTATCTCACGTCTTTCTGTGCATACCATAACGACCTTATAAATCCATTACACCAGCCTTGCACCTCCAATCTGGTCGATTAATAGTCAGGTTGAAATGTATAAAGCAAAAGAAATCATAAGTACGTTTCCCATCCCCAAACACTCAACGTATGGTATATTTACCTACATCTACATACATCTACCATATAAATCCGCCAAATGTAGGTGAATATACCATACATCGAGTGTTTGGGATCTTAATTGTTATCATGTGATGTTGTTTTCAAACGTGAGGTCTTGATCTGTTTCCTTTACATTGCATGTTTTTCGCAAATGCGAAAAACCTCATGCGAGCCACGAAAAAAACACTCTGACTGTGCATTATATACTGGTTATTTAAAAGGGATGGTTAGAATGATTTTTTAATGACAATCCCCACATAACTGGGTAGTAGAATCCCCTATATATACCCTAAACTTTTTTAAATTGAACCTTAATGCCCAAGTCAATGTTGGGCTGTACAAGCTCCCGACGTAGTGTGAAGACTGTGCACACCCTATATACTTACCCTAAACAACCAAGGTTTTTTGTCATTGCCCACATGATGCAGTCCTTTGAATTCTGTGTTTCCCAGGCATGTTGTCTCGCTGGCAGCACACTGCGTGGCTTGCCACTACGCAAGTCCCACAGCATCGCGCGGCGATCGAAGCCGCCCGTAATGCAACTGGCCGTTCGTGGCACATGGGGCGATACTTGGAGGATCATCCCAGGACTTGGATACGTGGCTAATAACCATGGTTGGTAAGTCCCCTAAGGATCGGGTTGTGGGACCCCTTCCAAATGGCCGAACTTCATGGCTTTTAAAATTTGGATGATCCTTAACCACTTACGTCGGTCCTGAGATGAAGTGTCAGAACTGGAGTCGGTTTTTTTCAAGCTGAACGCGCGGGCCGAGGATCACATGAAAGCTTACAGCTTACCATAACCAAAATGGACGGGGTCTCGGACTTGAAACAATATTCTAAGATATACCATTCCCTAAAATGACCGGCAAATTTCGTCACCAAAAAAAAGGGGACCCCATTTTTGTGCGAAGGAAATGAATCTTCCAACAAATCGATGTTCAGGGGACAGGTTCGTTTCGGTGGAGTATTTCACCTTAAAATAGATTTGATTTATATACTTACCCTTAGAATCCAAACCTTTTCCTAGAGTGGTATCAAGGGTGTCAATCCCATCCTCAGGATATCTCAGGATAGTCCTGGATTCTTAGGGTTATATATATGTTGAGAACTGGTTTCCTTTAAGGCTCCTTTGCTGGCCCTTATTTCTATTGATAGCCGGGGCGAAATAGCAATCCGATTCCCCAAAAAGGGTCAAAATAAAGGTGCTAACAATCATGGTGACTTGCATGGTGCAACGGCGGAAAAGAAACATCACTATAAAGAAACTAGTTGGTGGTTTCAGCCCACTGTGAGCTACATTTTTATTTGCCCATCATTTCATCCTCCTGGCCTCGCCTGTTGCTGGATAACCATGTTGCGCAATAAGCTCCTGCCAAATGGCCTGAAAGACCTCAGTGCAAAAGCTACAAGCTACTTGGAGGATTATCCCATTTACACCCCTGAAAACTAACATGACATTGGAAAATTCCCATTTTCACTAGGGTGGATGTTCCACTGTCATGTTAGTTTTCGGGGGGGGGGGGGGTAATAAGTGGTTAATAACCCAATACATCCAAACACCTCCTGAGTTTGAAGGGTGTTTTTTTCGGTATGTTTATTCGGGGTCCAAATATCTTTTTTTCGGAGGTGTTTGGATGTCTAGGGAAACCATGGTTAGTAACTCCCCTAAATAAGGGTTGGTCTAGTTATGTATGGCTTGTAACCCCCTTAACGAACCACTTACTAAATTGGATGATCCTCCAAGTAGGAGCATATCTTTTATGGCTAACCGACCTATCCACCCCTAACGCACCCCCCAGATATAATATAAGGCCTTATTAAGGGCTTATTAACCCTTGGTTTCCCTTCATAAAGCCGGCTATGAAACCCTTATTTCTAATATTTTGCAGGGTAAGCTATAAAAAAGATAATATATCATCACTGATAAATCTTACAATGCATATGATATGCATCCAAACATATCATACCAAAAATCAAACAATACTTCACATGTAAACATGAATATAAAATTATCTGACTAAGCTACTTCATCATTCAACAGGCCCTGAATTTGTTGTAGCCTTTTTGTTGGAGTCAGTTTCCCTGCTCAACCAACACATTGAATACGTGATGTCGGTAGTTTGGTGTTACACTCCCTGAAACTAACAAAAAAACGTCTCTGAAACTAGGCCGGGCCCCAAAAGGAAATTCATCTGCCAACTTCCAACCATTGATTTTCAAGGGCGATTTGTGTTCGTTTCAGGGTCCCGGGTACCCATATAAAAGCAGCATATCTTCCAAACAATACACAGTCACTAAAAGAAAACAATCTTTTTCATGGCAACTTGGAAGAAGAAACCTGGCTGGAGGAAGATGTATAGATATCATCGAAAGACTCGAAGATTAACGGCTGGAACCTGCAAATCACCCAGGAACGTTATCTTTCAAACCTCCATGATTATGTTCCATGTTAATCTTCAAAGGTGTAAAGATTGAAACACAAGAAACTCTTCTAAAAACCACAGTGTTGCTTTAATCAATTGAATATGATGATCCGCTCAGCAAATGGCTGGATATTCCCGCAACCATTGGAAACCGCTTACTTCGAGCCATTGCAAGTTGTTTCTCCCTCCCAGATAAAAACAAGGGAGGAACAATTCAGGAATACCCTCCTGGGAACTAACATATCTCCTAACAAGACACTTTTGAAGATGATTGTCCCTGGCGGGTGATTTATTCTGAACTTCTCTAATCAAAGACATTCCCCAAAGCGAACAAATCCTGACAAGTATTTGGTACCCGTTCAATCATCAAGAAGAGTTCCCCAAACAAAATACATATTATATATAACGTATACAAACACACAGGAATATATCCGAAAACGAAATCATCCAAAAATCAAACACACATACGCTGACAAGTAGATAGCGCAACATGTTTTGTATTTGGCTCATCTGGGCCATCTACGCGACCTTTTGGGAATTGCATCTTATTTGCGTCTTCCAATCCGTTTGGAAAATCCGGGATATGTTTGAGGTGAACGGACTAAGGACCGGCATCGGCCGGATGTATAGCCTCTAGATCCCACTACACTTGAAAAAACTGTACCCTGGGGGTCCAAAGACCATTAAATAAATAGTCTCTTGGAAAAAACCATTATTTTAGTAGGGATTTATAATCAATAAATCCAGGGGACTATTTTTTTTAACGGTCTTTGACTTCCAGGGTGTATTTACCGACATTTAGGTTGTTTTTAATGGTAAAATATGGTAGATGGAGGTAAATATACCATACATGGATGCTATGGGACATACAACTGGTTTGGTGCTCAACACTCACCCTATTGCTCATTTGCTCGGCGTGTAGTAGAGAAAATGATCATCCATTGCTCATTTGCTCATCACGATACGCACAGCCCAAACAAAAAACAACACCCTGAAATACCCTGAACAATTACAAAATTTGCGCATCCCTAAAACTAATATGTATGTTTTAACGTTGAAAACCCGGTTGTCTTTGAAAACCTTGTTAAAGGTGTGCTTATCCTAGTGGCCACCTGTGAAACTCCCCCCTTGGTCTCTTTTTTAACACGCGGCATTCACATGAACCAAATGTTGAACGCCTTGATCTGCCGCAATTTGTCGATTTTTCAGGATCGCGATCAGCGGGGTGATTGGATCCCCGACTGCATGAGGATCAGAGTTGTGGAATCGTTGCGTAAGTTTTCTTTTCCAGTGACTTACACCAGCTCAGTGGTTGTGTGTTGGGGTTGGCCCCACTCATCTGGGTATATGAATTCTCAAACCAGAATCTTGGGCATCTTGGGGTACTAAATTGCCATGGTTCAAACAAGCAAACAAAAAAACACATGCAACAATCCAAGGAGTTCAGGCCATTTACTGGTCAAATGACACGCGCTGCCCACGTCATTTGCTTGCCAAAAAATGTGAACAAAAACATGACACTCTGCTCCGATGCAACGGGGGAAGTGCTGATTGCGCTGCGCAAATTTAAGAAATTTGCATTCCTGCATGTTGCAAGCCTCATTTGTGCGTGAAAAAAACTCATTTTCTTAGATGTTTACCCTTTTTTCACTTTGCCAAACAGGGGTCATTATATGTCATTATAATGTCATTATATATTACCAACCCAAACAAGGCACTTAAGGGGTAAATCCTTCAAAATTTCCATGTTTTTGCATTGTTTGATCCCCTTGAAAAAATGGTAAGTTAATGATCCCTGCCAAACAAAGTTGATCAAAAGGGTTAGCAGAGTTTGCAAACCGCATGATGCCGCTTCACAACCGCATGATGCGATAAAGGAGTTCTTGGGGGTTCAGAAATGTACATGGAAAGTACGTTGCTGGATGCCCAAGAATTGGAGACTAAAATTGCTAGTATATAATTGGAGGTGAAATACTGTCGATGGAAGAAATCCGGCGTTCACCAGTTGATATGGTAAATATCTCATTATTTGCAGGGTTGTATACATCCCAGGTGGTGTAGGATTTATTCTATCAACAGTAGTAGGTTCAAACCATGTTGACTGAGCTCCAAACATCCTCCAGGCTCATGTGTTTAATGCTGCACCAGTTGAAACGTTGAAACTACCTACAATGAATAACTCATGATTTGACAAAAGTTGATACATCCTAAGGTGGTGCACGACAACCACCAACTGTGGTGGTAGTAGTAATAATAATAATAATAGTAGTAGTAGTAGTAGGAGTAGTAGTAGCAGTAGCAGTAAGAACTCAGCATTCAACCTTAATCTTAAGATGAAGATTGCAACAAGCCCATCAACCACGCAACGTTGCTAACCATCACGCTGGTGGCAGTGGCAGCTGTTGTGTGAAGGGTCCCGGGGTTTGAATCGTGTTGCAGGTGAAACATGAATCACCTGTCAGTGTCTAGATGCCTTGCAAAACCAACCTCTAGAAAGACACCCATAGTCATCATGACATCCTCCAAAAATGGCCGCTATTCCCCAAAGTTGTTCCAGTTGCTTGTTTCAACCAAATAAGGAAAGTAGGAGGTTTTTGGATTGGTCAAATTGATTCATTTCAAATTTCAGAGTATTTCCTCAAGAAGTAAAGATTGCACAAGTCCTTGAAACCATTCACATAGATCAAAGCTCTCATTATCCAAGCATCTTGGAACGGAAAATGGAACCAAAACAAACTATGGGGTTTCCGACGTGATTCGACACACGTTCATCCTACTAATATGATTGGATGCCTCGTCTATCAAAACATGTATTGGCAAAAAACTACCTCCACTTCCACTATACAGTTATATAACTGCTGAAGCAATCAAGTGATTTCAATAAACTGTGCAATGGAACATCTACAATACACATGTTCTTCAAACTCAAAAGTTTGAAGCCCTCTAAATGTATTCCGAATCTTTTTGAACAACGTTACAGATCCCAGAGTTGCTATCCACAATGGGAATGAGAACCTTGGGAAGCTTCAACAGTCGACGGTTAACGCTTTAGCTGAAGTAGGACACATCCAAAGAGCTGTACTGGATGTGCGTTTAGAAATCCGGCTAACCAGTAAATGACAGATAATAGGTACTTGGAGGATCATCCCAATTAGTACTGTAAGTGGTTAATGACCATGATTGGCAAGTCCCCTAAGTAGGGTTGTTTCCCTTCCAAATGGCCGAACTTCATGTCTTACAACATGGGGGTGATCCCAACTACTTTTCCAGTGCTATATTAGTTTACCGGAGTGTAACCTCATTTGTGTTGAAGCTGTACCTTTCGTTTCAACAAACACAACGGATCTGTTTTTGGGTGATCTCACTCCCAACCCGTGAACATCTGGCGGTTTCCAACCCACAAATCCCAGGAACAACCGATCGACACAACATCCCCATGTTCCGTTTCTCCCGGGGATTCTCTCTTGGTGAAACTGTGTGTTTTTGCCGCGATCGACGCTGTAAGGATTGATTAAGCTGCTTCAGAAGCAAAGCACTTCTTTTGGCGACACTGCGAGGCAGCTCGGAGTTCGAAGGAGATTTCTAGAAAGATGAATGAAAACTTATGACAATTTGCAACTCACTATGTGAAGACCACATTTTTTTTTCCTACTAGATGTACATAATCCCCAAAAGTTTTAAGGTTGGCAATTGGCTGAGGTTTTGCTTTGCAAGTAAGACGTGGGAGCAGTGTTCAATGCCCTCTGTTCCATTCCATTGTACGATATAGTTTGTGAATGGGTGCCCTTGTAATGGCTTTGAAAATTCCCCACAGAACTGGGTAGTTTGTCATCTCTAGAATAAGTCAAATAACCATGGGTTTGGGGCGATCTTGGCCACTGCTCATGTTGCAACTTAAAGGATTACCAAAAAACTACTGTTTGATGCGTTTCTTTTTGGATGAAATGGATTGAAATCTTTTTGCTAAGAAGTGCACGGTGCTTTTCTTTTGGATGAAATGGATTGAAGTCTCTTCGCTAAGAAGTGTTAGGAGAGCCTAAACAACTCGAGTTTCTATATATATATACACCATAAACAAATTAAATGTAAATTACTATTAATAGCATATCAATGCATATCATATAATGTACATGTTTGAATCTGTTGGGGTGATTGCATGTTGATTGCTGAAATCTGGATGTCTGTTTCCCCGTGTAAATTACGGGCATAACCATGAACAACTAGCCAAGTTCAGTTAGATTATCCGGTGTCCCTCGAAACCGCGCCCCCGACAGTTGCCGTTGTCATTGCCAGCCACTTGGATGTCCCGGGACGGAAGTTAGGATCAATGGTTAGTATATATATATATATATGGGTTATTTCACCTCCTTATTAAATGGGGTATATTGGGGGTTATAACCCACTGATCCTAACCATTGATCCTAACTTCCTTCCCGGGACATCCCAGCAGTGCTCCACTCCTGACTAATCGTCAGCTCTCGAGTCTGATCTTCGCTGGGTTGTCAATGATATTTGCACCATAGACATACCTCGGAAAAAAAGTCAGGGGAAAAAAAAAACGAGAATGGCAGTTGAGACACACACACAAAAAATGGTGAGAATTTTTGGCCAGCCCCTACTGTACTATGTCAATGTAACTGTAACAGAAGGTTGTAATTTTTGTGGGACAGAGTTCAAAAACATGACCAAACCAAATCGAGTCGTTTGTCCGATATGACTGAGATGTCAACGACTTCAAGCTTCACAAAGGTGTGATCCAAAAGATTTCGGAACTACCAAAATACCTCCCCCTTTCTCCAACAAGGTGGGCCCCTATTGTAGTTATAAATGGAGTTATAACGTCTGTAAGTAGGGTTGTAACTAACCCCAGTTACCCATGTACAAGGCCATTAATAGATATCTATAGGCTATAGGGATTATAATATAACTCCGTTTATAACCAGTAGGGCACGGGGCCACCTTGAACGCTTGAGGATTTCTCGTGAGAGATTGTCCAGTTTCAAAACTCAACTAGCCAGAAGATTCTAACAATATCAGGTTGACATCCTCTAGTCATCATTCACCCTCATACAATCCCCCCTTCAAACTGCGAAAGTAGCAGGCCCTGACTATGCTAAACAACCAAAGTAGACCCTAAAGTCTCACTCTCTGCAAAGTTCTCTTTTTCTCTAGGCATCACCAAAGTGATCCATGACTTGAGCCAAAGTACATCAAAGTACTTGGCAGTATGACATGTAAAGTACAAAGTATGACACTATATGTGTGGGAGAAAAGTGGATATTTCACACGCTCCCTTGGACAAAGTGTATTACACTGTAGTCCACATTTAAAAGTCCTGTGTCATACTAGACATGCAAAGTCCTACACAACAAAGTTAGACCACCAAAGCATATCTAAAGTTTTCTCGTGCATGACAAAAGTCGTGATGGTGACAAAGTGCTTACAAATCCTGGCTATGCG
>DF244295.1:892-26904 GCA_000507305.1 Breviolum minutum Mf 1.05b.01 | reverse complement strand
TCAAATATAAAGACAAACAAAAACAAAACATATGTAAACAAATATGTCTTTCTTGTGGAAACAGACTTCAGCAAAGGAAACGGTTTCAAACCTTCTTTATTTATATTTACCGATTATTTTTTACATAGGTATAGACCATGGATTTTTGAAAAATTACATAAATAAATGTAAGTATATGTATTTTCACGTATATACATATATATTTAAACAATTCATAAAGAGTCACACAATGTGTTCATTTTCTACATTATTAATGGTCTTTTTCAGGCTTTGCATATTCATGCACGTAATGTTTCCAGATTTACCGTCGGTATAGATGGCACACTGCCCATGTAACCTCCCCGTATGCCATCTTAGATCCCTTTAGCTATTCCCCTGGTTTATGTCTTACGGAGGGTCCATGTGCCAAGTTACTACCCCAGCACGGTGTGCCATCTATACTGCGGCGCCTATATATATAAATAGTACAAACTATTCATCGTATTCATGTCACAAACTTAAAACTGGCGTACCATGAATAGCTACGAATCACCAAGGAGTTCACCAGCTCCAGCTGTTGATGGTCAATGCCAGCGAGGCTGGATCCTGGAACCATCTTTGCACTTTGGTGTTTTGATGGCTTTGATGTCAAAGTTGATCAGTGATTCTATAGGGATTTTGTCGGAGGCGCCAGTGATCAAGAAGGAAGATGCACCTGATGGAGACGAACTAGAGAAGGTCCGCTTAGAATGAACCAACCAACTACCGGCATGCAGAGTCATTTTCCTGGCTGTCATGACGTTGTTTGCTAAGGTCAGTGACAGTGGTTGGATCATCCCAGCCGCCTGGTTGGCATCAGTTCAAGCAGCAAACATATCAATTGAGTTGTACTTGTACCAGCTGTACACAGCTGTTTTGTCAAAAACTCACAATTGTTGGTACAGTTGGCCTAATCTTCTCCAGCCCTTTTTCATGCTTGAACTTATTTTGGCTCTAAGGAAAGGACTGGCCTCCCCTTGGAGGAAGCCATGGCTTCATTAGATCCGGCAAGCTGGGGTGGAACCCCATGGTTTCCAGGTGTGGATGCCTAGGGTCTCGGTTTATGTCCAGCAGTCTTCCTGAAACCTGGACTGAGGTTGCTATGCAGGACTTCGCGGAGGGAATTTTTGCATATTGTTCCTGCAAAGCACCTGCAACTCAAATCACAGCATACCCAGCAGCTTTGCCAAACTTGCGTTCCACTTTGTTATTAAAGTGGACTTGTATCCAGGAGACGACAGCCTGCATGACTTCGTGATTGGAACAGTGGCAGAAGCTTGGATCCAATCAGGGGTTTGAAGGGCTTCAAGTTGTTGCTCTTGCAAAACTTCAGTGGGACTAACCCTCCTCGAAACCATGCTGCACATGGAAGAAAACACGAAAAAACCAAGACATCCCTCCCTTTCCCAAGGGACAACCACCTTCTTAACTCCCCTGGAAATCGCTATGTCAAGTCATGTTGGCTACGCTAGTTACTGTTCGTTCTGAAGGTAAGAGCCCAGCATACAGGGGTCCGCAAGTACAACCAATCGAATCATCTCCAAACCACCAATCACCTTGTATGTGTTTTTGGTGAATATTTCACCAACCTGAGATTTGGGATGTCCCTATGCCCTATTAGTTAGAATCACACAACTCAAACCTGGAAAACCCGGTAAGACATAAATATCCATAAGCTTCTCACATCTTCTCACCTTCCAGGGGCCTATTCTTCACTTCCATGATTGTTGGATTTTGCATATTTGATCAACGGGCGAAGGACGTGGAGGCATATCGGAAGCATGGCAACGATCTGCAGTCAAACATTGAGCAGGCGGCGGAATGGTGACGTGGTACGGTCGAGGGTGTAGTTTCGCAGATTAGATTGCCCTGGCTGCGAGCAGACCCAGACTGATGACCTGGGGCCATGCCAGTGTTCCAGGTTGTTGCAGAGGCTTCATTTGTCTATGAGAAGCAGTGCATGCCTTGGCATTAAGAGCATGTCTTTCTTGCATATATCATATTATACATTTTTATATATACATCATATAATAATCATCATTGCGTGGGAAATGAGTTGTGATGCAGTGAGTCGGCAACTACCTCCATTGCATCGCACTTCTTGACATGTCTCATGAGGTTGAATATCGCGCTAAAGATCGGATATGTCAAGGGCTGATTGTCAGATTGTCAGTAGGTTTGGTGAATCAGAGATGAAAACTTGCTTGGTTGATTTCCTGGGAATTCCCGCCAAAAAACTAAGATGAAGCTCTACACGACCGTGAATGGAGCACCGCGCTTCGCCCGCTCCTGCCAGGACAAACAATCCATGTTACTTGGCCCCGCATTGTTGCGACATATATGAGAACTGGAGAAGAAGAGGTTGAAGTTGGGGTTTCAAGTTTCAATGAAGATTTTATTTATCAGCCTCCGGCTAATGCCGCCGGCGTTTCCTGGGCTTGAGATGTGCGGCTCCACCGCCACCAGCACCACATCAGTGAAGATATGCACTGACAGCCGTACCATTTTATAGCCCCAGCGCCAGAAGCAGAACCTCGCCAGAAGCACCACCAAAAGCAGTAGCAAGAGTAGCAACAGCAGCAACAAGAGCAACAACAGCAACCACAGCAACAGCAGCCACAACAGCAACAACAGCAACCACAGCAACAGCAGCAACAACAGCAACAACAGCAAGCCAACAGCAACAACAGCAACAGCAGCAACAACAGCAACAACAGCAACCACAGCAACGGGAGCAACAACAGCAACAACAGCAACAACAGCAACAACAGCAACAACAGCAACAACAGGAACCACAGCAACAACAGCAACAACAGCAAGCCAACAGCCAACAGCCCACAGCCAACAGCAACAAGCACACCAGCGCCAGAGGGGACCCGGGGGGAAGTGAGCCCGGGACCTTTCGGATATGGGGTGGTCTTGGTGGTTGCGGTGCTTCTTCTTTATAAATACAAGTTCCCTTCATAAATACAAGTAAAAGCGCGTCCCATAGGGCATTATCAGCTTCAGCTCGGGCCATGTAAGCAAAAGCAAAAGGACAGACAAGCAATCCATCATCAAGCCCCCTTCACTAGACACGCCGGCGAAGCCGGCGGATTTCTGTAGGATTTTTTGGGAGGCAATGTGTTTTTGGAGTGAAAACCTAGGTGGGAACGAAAGCGAACTTCACTGCTGCAGATCTGAGGATCTTAGATACCGAAATTAGCAATATGACAGTATGACTTAGACCCAGTTCTCTCCTTCCAACACCTTGAAACAGTACCACAATCATCACTCTGCTTTGGACCGCACCAAATCTTCACCATTGGCAGATTACAGGGATGGGGTTAGGCAGCACTCTGAGATAATCTTAGTCAGCTATCAATCTGGCCGACCCGCTGTCGCCTTTATTTTGAGAAACGAGCGCGGGTTCATCCAACAATTTCTTCAAGAGAATGTCAGGACATATGCATGTCCTTTGAGGCTTGATGACTTGCAGGCAGATTACAGGGCGCATCCATTCATGGGAAACTTGGTGATGAACTATGAGAAGTGGGTCGAAACATGTGGAGCCAAAACTTAAATGTGCGTCAACTGCAGTGGTTTTCTGGGAGTTCCAAGACCCTTGATGCACAAAGTAGTCATTGCTTAGAATTTGGTGAATTTACAAGTCCAACTTGGCCTCTTCCCAGGAGCTTTGCATCTCTTCACTGGTTGTGGCAATGGCTATGGCACCGTTGGCATTGCCTGGCGTGGTGGCATGTGCGACAAGCGTGGCTATAACACAGGACTGATACACATTGAAGCGGAAAATTCGTTTTGTGCTCCAAATAGCATCTTTAAACAACTTTATCACACCTCTGGCCGCCCTTGGCCCCCTGGCCTAGCTTTTTCAGTTGTTGGAGCTGCTTCAGGAGTGACAGAGCTCTCCAAATTGCAAAAAGCCTGGCTTATTTTTGCTCATGAACTGGGTCACAATTTCGGAGGTGCCTTGTCGAAATATCTCAATGCACCTTGCAGATGCAAGAAACATGGCCCAAGCGCAGAAAGGACTGATGCAAAAAGAAAACCAATACAAGAGTTCACCCACCAGCAGTTGGAAGGCATTTGCGGCCATTAGAATTGCAGAACGCAACACCTTGAGAAGATTGGAACGTTTTTTTTTGAGGTCAGCACTCCTTCGAAAATGGGCAAGGAAAGACCGGAGGCATCGAGACAACAGCATTAGCCATTGCAGAAGTGAGGTCTCCAAAAACCAGCCACAGTCGCAGTCCATACAAATTTTACCGCAAATGTGGTGATGCGGTGGTGAGATTGGTCTCGATGTTTCAGATGTTTGGATTCGGAAGTCTGAGCCAAGAAAGTTAGGACTTCTACTTTCACGAGGTCATGTGCAATAATATGCTCCCAACAGATTGGTGACCCCTAGACCCCAATCATATCGGTGAGGCATCATGGACTATGGCGATGGCAAGTTGAACGGTATCTATCAATTCAACACCAGATACCGGAGAACGGAGATGTGTCGGCAGATGAATAGTGTTACTTGGCTTTGACAGATCTAGTCGTCCCTTTCCCGAATTTGAGTCCGAAGAGTTTCACCCAAAAGCTACTAAGGACGTGAACCGCTGCAGCGGCAAGTGCCTTGGCGCAGCCGTTGCCAAAAATATGCAAAGATATTAATACGATATGCAGACAGACTCAGGCAATCGAGGATTTTGGGTGGACTAAAATTTATAGGGCAATGGATCCACGGCCATTGAGTAAAAAAAAGCAGACAATCACAGCTATTTGATGCTATTTGCATATACATGTATATACCTCAAACAGTAGAACCGGGAAATTGATGTCACGATGCTTGAGAGAAGGCTTTTGTAATGGGATTGAGGCTGTTGAGTTGATCGAGAAACAATCCCATCTCTAGAAACTACAAGTTTAAAAGTATCAAATTAAGATACATGAGGGTCTTTGCCCTCGGATTGCATTCTCGGTCTAGACTCGCATGGGTTTCAATTGACAGCACAGCATTGTTGAGGTTTGTGGAGTCTGATGACACAGAATTCACAACCACAACGGTGCAAACCGGGTCTCAGACAACAACTACCACGACTACCACGACACCTCCACCTTTCAGGCCATGTTTTTTGATTTCTGAGAGACTCTGCTCCAGACTGGGCTTTTCAGTGGTGTCAATGAACGTCCCCTGCGGGATGTGACAATGCTTATTGGTAATTCGTTTGCGTCTATGTACAATAGAATATAATGATACGATATTGTAAAATATGTGAACACAATTTAAATCCTGACTTCTCTTGATTTACAAGATTTATGTTCGCAAAAGGAACACTAAGCATTCCGGAGTGTTTCCGCCTCAGGGTCACTACACTCAACTGCGAATGCCTTCAGCACTGGAACCTCTGGGGTTCCCAGAATTCTTGCTCGACTTATTGCTGTGCCTTGGCTTCAGTTTCTACTTTGCTCAGAGTGTTCTGGAACGTCAGTCTTTTTCCGTTTTGTGTGACCAAATGCTATCCAGGTAATCCTGACAATGACCCCAAGGGTGACTGGTGCTTTGTAAAGGACCGTGCATGTCAGGGACGCAATTGGGGATACTGTGCACCACCGGCAACTACCACACCAACCACAACCACAACCACAACCACAACCACAACCACAACCACCACCACAACCACAACCACAACCACAACCACCACAACAACTACCACAACTACCACAACCACAACCACAACAACCACAACAACTACCACAACCACAACAACCACAACAACTACCACAACTACCACTACTACCACAACTACCACAACCACCACAACCACCACTACTACCACAACCACAACAACAACAACAACAACAACAACCACCACTACTACGACTACCACGACGCCTGCTCCGACAACCTCACTTGCGACAACAATGCCGACCACTTCCAGTACTAGCACCACAACAACAAGCTTGTCTCTTGTCTTTGCATTGGGGCGTTTCTTTGTACCAACCTGTTGGCGAGTTGACATGCTTACGATATTATGCACTTGTTTGATTGTGGTTGAGCTGTATGAGGCCACAGTCAGTCATGGCAAAATTTGAACCAGTTGATGGAGGTTGGAATCGAGCATGCCGCGGATCGTGGCCTTCTGACTCAAGATCCTCCTACTATACGGTCTTCTATACCAGAAGCATTGAGGACATCTGGAAAGGCTTTTTTCGAAACTTGCATAATATGATTTAGTCCTAGAATTTCCAGGGGCTGATGTCATATTATACACATTGTACCAGTGAACCCCAGCCTTGACTGAGCTTTGGCCAGGACTGTGCCCAACAATGCACGATGATCGATAGCTGCCAAGGCATTGAATTTCACACAAGCGGTTATTGCGAGGTGTGGACACGATCAGGAGGTATCAGGGCCACTGCTTGGAGACAGAACTATCAATGCCATCGGTACTTGGAAGCACGGCAAACAGACTTTCCTGCACTTCTGAACTTTGAGCCAGTGAACGGCGGCAAAGACCAAGCATGTCGTGGCCTATCATTGAGTGACAATAGTCCTTCTTACTTCACAGTGGAGACGGCTAGCAGCATAGAGGACTGTGCGACAAAGTGCGCGCAGCATGGTGCCTGTCAAGGCATAGAGTATCATCCATCTGGACGTTGTGAAATCTGGACCCGATCAGGCTGAGTGAATGAAATTGGGTGTTTTGAGGGTTGTTTTTGATTTGGTTGCAAGTACTCCAGGAATAGGTTCAGTACCTGTCCTACAGCCTTGCCACCTAGAAACCTGTGCTGTGTTGGTTTGTATTAGGTATCCTCACAAATCAATGATGTTCTTTCATGTGGAAGTGGCACCATGACCTGCAGAGGTCCCTTCTTGTCAGCTTGCCATTGGGGTCAGAAACACGTTGTGCAACTATGCGACTGGTAACTTTTGTTCTTTCTCCAGGTTAAACGAATTTTTAGAACTTTCATAGCTTCAAAGAGATTTGATTTTACATTAGTTTCTGAAACTGCCAACACTTTAATTTACATGTGGACATTTATTTAAAAACCTACTGCCCGCAAGCTCAAAGTTTTCACGTAACCGATCCCTTATAGAAAACAAAGTAAGAGAAAATTTCATCCCCGAAACTGGAAGTTTTCATCTTTCGCACCACTCATCCAACCCAATAAATAGCATTAAGCAGCTAGTTTTTGAACGTGTCTCTTGAAACAGTCTTCCCCTGAGGGACTCCACAAAGTTTGAAGCCGTTGGCTCTTGGTGGGAACCAAAGAACTAAATTCCTGCTTCCCAACCACTGCATTGATGCTGTATTGGACACTAGATTTGCCAGATACACACCGCGCCAGTTGACAAACAATGTATGTCTGCATATCTATTACATCATATACGTACATTGATACACAAACAATTTCAAATACATCAATCTTCGAACGAATCGAATACCTAGTGTTTTTGGGTTTGAAATCCTATCTTCGAGCTTGCATCACTCGGGCAGGTGGTATCCTGACGACCAAGCCTTTGGACTATTATCAGTGCCACCGCTATTTAGTTCCTCCAGGCTTTCATCCAGTGGATGGAGCAGAAAACAGAGCTTGTCGGGGTGCTTCAGTGGACGACAATCTGGCGGAGCATTACTTGGTAGTGCAGGGCATTGCAACCGCAAAGGAATGCTCTTCGGCATTGATCTTCAGACTTGTGTCATAGTTTCCCCTCCAATCTCAGATGATCATATATGAATCGATATTTGTGATCCATTGGACGTTTGACTATTGGACGCCTTCACATACAGTAGCTTTTTGTATCTTCATGCATCGTGTCATCGCTCTGAGGCTTCGCAGAGTGCACCAACAACCCCACATGCAAAGGTATCGAGTTCAGCCCAGGGCGTTGTGAAGTTTGGACGCGCACGGCAGGTATTCAGCAAAGCGCTGAGCACGCTGGCTTCCAATGCTACAGATATTCAGAAATACCACAGGGCTCTGTGGTTGACCAGGCTGGGTGACAGATCGATACAGAAAATACAGATGAACTTGGATTCACCCAAAATCCTATAGGACAAGCCTTTGAATTGGACGCCTGCCTTAACGCTGTAGGCTTTTGAAGAGTGTCCAGTCCTCAGCAGCGACAGGTTTAACGTGCCATGTTTTCCATATGTAGCATTTGCAGTGCCCGTATCACTCTTACTTTGAATTTGGGGCAAGCTCACTGGCTGTTGCCAAGGAATTTGTGAGTTTGATCGAACTTTACACCTTTGTAGATTTCTATAGGCTTTCTTTCATGAAAAGCAGGCTCTTTCCAATTTGTGAATGTTTGTCTCCTTGATCTGAGGATGCCCAGTTGAACCTGGGCTGAAAACACGGCTTTCTGACACGAGACCTGGAGAGTCGTGGTCTCTGGAGAAAGACGAATGCTTCTCAGTTATTGCTTGCAAAAAATTCAAAGAGGTGTGCCTAATCGGGGCACTACAGCAGGGCAAAGACTGCCCTTTGTTTGGAACCTGAGAATTTCAGCATGCACATATATAGGCGACAGGCAAATCATAGCATTAATTGGATCTGGTTTGAGATATGTTCAATCTAACGAGAATGCAGACCTAAATGACCTTGTTTTGCCAGTTGCAGTTTTTACGATCCAATCCTATCAATTCTCACCTTGGAAGGCACTACAGAAAATCGCAGAAGCCATTGTTTCTTTGCCCAAGAATGCACTGAAGAGCCTTCCATTTCGGGCATTTGCCGGGTTCTTTGTACAATATGCACACCCAGCAAATGAGCCCTGAACAGGTGTCGGTGTCTTTTGGATTTGAAAGAAAGAGACACCCTGAAAACAAGCTTTGCACCGTCTCATTGGCACAACCGGTTCTGCCACATCGTACCATTGCAACTTTAGCGATCTGGCCCGGTCTTTGGTGTTCGTTTGGCCCATGCCTTGCTTCCAGGAACGCGTGGAACGCGTGGAACGTGTCGTGCCAGCGGCACCAGCTGCGCCAGCGGTGCCACCTCCCAGGACACTCCAAGGCAACGAGCTTTCGGACAATGCTCCGAGGCCTCCGCCAAGGTGGGACTGTGGGAGATGTTGTGAAGTCTCAAAATAGATCCAGTCAAAGATGTGTCAAGATCATTCAGAATTCAATCGTTGAAACTGATTGTAGGTTTGACTTCGCTTTTGACAAACTAAATTGTGGAGTTCATCATGGATGAGATGCCTTCTTCAGCACACCCATGGTGAGGTTTGGAGATAGCGAACATGAGACTTCACCTGATCTGAAGGTGCCCCTGTGTGAGTTTGGGATGTTGGAGATCGCTACCAGATCCGAAGCAGCTCAGTTCTACTCTTTTGATCTTTTTGCTTGACCGGAAGAACTGTGTTCTTAAGTTGTGCCATTTATTGTAGCCCGCAGCAGAAGAACCCTACTACCCTGACCTTTTTACTAGTCTTTCAAATTCGATGGTCCATGAAATAAAGAAGGAGAAGGACTTAGGATAAAAACCGTTGCCAAGTACTCCAAAGGAAGGAGAGGCGGCCATGGGGTATGCAGATCAAAAAGACGGTGGATGTTATAAAACAAGCTTGCCTAGATGAGTATTTAATATTGACAAGTTTGGCGACGATGCGGAGTTCAATACCAAGTTTGGTCATGGTGGCAACACCAACCCAGCTGCTGGCCATGTCAGTCGAGGTGCAGTGGCAGTGAAGAAAGCCTCTCTTTGGACAGTAGCGGTGGTCCTGTTCCTTCTCTCCAGCTCCTCCGTTCTCGCTTCTTCGTCTCTGATTTTTGGCTCGTCCATCACTTTTATATTATATACAAATTATATTACATTTCATTCGGTTGTATTACATAATATGATATAATATCATATTTTTCTTAGTACTACATCATATCATATGATATTACATCATATCATATCATAATATATATGATTCGATATCATATCATATTGTGTGATATTATATGATATTTTCATTAGTTCTTGTGTTCTCCACCTTGAAACTGGGGACTTGTTCTCCCTTTCCCCTTGAACTGTGCGGAATACCGTTCTCCCGTTTCCCCTTTCCGGACGGTTCTCCGAAATGCAACAGCGTGGAATGCATCGGGGAAGTCGGGAAAGTCGCTTCCATCGGGGGCTGGAGGACAAAGGAACGGATTTACCGGCACAGTTTGGATCAGGTGGTTCATTTGCCCAGTTGTTCCTTGAAGTTATGAGAGCAAATCAAGGGAGTGACACCCATGCAAGCGCGCCTTAGAGTCAAGGGCAGCAGCGGTACTGCAAAGAAATCTAGCTGCACTGCATCAAAGAATGCCTCTGCATGCTGTGAGCAGGAACGTCCAGGTGTTGGTCCAGGACATTGGTTTGGATCTCAAGATGGAAAGATGAAAGAGTTAGTGCATTGTGTTGTAACAAAGCAAGTGGTATGATGAACATTGCAACATTGCTTTGTTACATGATTACATGATCATTGATGAACCTGAAAAAGATGCAGTGGGGAGCAAGAACTTGGCCTAGGCATGGAGTTCTTGGGCTCGGTGCCGATGGCATGCCCTTGGCCATGCACTCAACCACACATGGCCCACGTCATTCCGTTGCTGAGCTGCGCCTTTCCGTTGTGCTCCCAGGTGAAACCCACGCCTCTTCCAAGTAATAGCGAGACAAATGAATTCAAGCGTCAGGTATGAATCTCGGATTTCTGCTACACACCCCTTGTGTTTCAGTGTATGAGCAGAAATTTCTGAAACGCAGAAACGCACTACTGCAAGGGCAGGTGCCAGAGAATCGCCTCAGCAAAGGCCCACATGGGACAATGTTACAACGCAGCCAAAAGTGTCCTGGTTCCCAGAATTTTCGAGGCAAAATGTGGATTTCATCACAAAACCTCGTTTTTATCAAGGACTCCATGCCGTTGGATCGCCAAGCACCTGATACAAGGCTGAAGATGGTGGCGAGAAGGGTATATATATATAGATGATATTTGATTCTCTATATTTTTGTGGGCCAAATTTGAGGCCTGAGATTTGCAAAATGCGGCACAGAACCTATCCGTGGTGGCCCAAGAACCTCCGTTTCTTTTTTTGTTGAATAGGAGTGGGATTGCTGGAATTTTCCTGCGACCCAAGGAAGGACTTACAGAGCGCCTCTGTTGTCATCGTGTTTCACAACGAGGTGTGTTAGGGCAGATTCATAACATCAGTGTAGCAGCATTACCTGTTATTTCATGATATTTCCAGATCTTCCTACTGTCAGATAGCCTCCATACTGCTACGCTCTGTGCACTCCGCGGGCGCCTGAGGGCCATGGAAGACTTAGATGATATCTTTTTTGAAGACAAAGTTGGGCCAGGGTGTTGCACATAGCATACAAAAAAGTGTGCGTAAGTCATTCAAAGGAATTTGTTCGAACAAGTGTCTGAAGAAGCCTTGGCTTGCTGCCCTCTAGCATCGATCAGGTATTGAATCAATCACCGCAGCACTTGCTGTTTGGAGCCCTAAAGTGTTTCATACAACTCTGCACCATCCAGCTAGCCTCTTTTTGGCATTGTCTGATTTGAATTTGACATCATTTTGTTTCAAAGTTCTCTGCTATTCAGCTACATGTGAATGCCGAGTAGTGCAAAGACCATTCAGCATGACGTAGCTTCGCCATGAAGTAGACTTGGATTGGCAAAGCATTGGTTATCCCTGTAGCCCAAAGTATACCCATTGTTGGCAAGCATTACAGACTGGTAACCTCATTTGACGGTGCAACAAGGCATGAGATCATCCTGGTAGATGATGCATCCCTGCCAGATCCCGCTCGATTTACAAAGGTGGGGTAGCATGCAAGATCATGATACTCATGACACATCCTGACTCTTATATTGGTCCCATTTTACATCACTTTATATACCTTTTATCAATTTTCATTTCAATGAAAATTTCATCGCGGGATTCTGAGCCTGGGGAATGAGTCCAGGCTCGTTTGGACTCGGCTTTTCAGGAGCGTTGGGAGAGATTACAAGAACCACTGCTGGAGTACTTGAAGCAGCTGCCAAAGGCACATGTTTTTCTGCTCTGTAGTCCCTGGAGACTGGACTTGTTGTTGTTACAATGGGATAAGTCGCATTCAAAGATGTTCACATCTTTCTGTTGAGAAAGTGAGATGATGGATATGATGATGGATATGATGATGGATATGATGATGGATATGATGATGATGATGATGATGATGATGATGATGATGATGATGATGATGATGATGATGATGATGATGATGGTGATGATGATGATGATGATGATGATGATGATGATGATGATGATGATGATGATGATGATGATGATGATGATGATGATGATGATGATGATGATGATGATGATGATGATGATGACCATGAGAAGGACAAGGACAGCAATGAGAAGCATCCGGTCAATGATGATTTGTGTGCAGTGTAGCCTTTTGATGTTGGAAGTTTGTGAGTTTAGTTTTCTATTTGCCTCGCTTTGTGCTTCATTTGATCTGCTAGGTGCGGCTGGTTCGCCTAGGGCAACGGCGTGGTTTGATGCCCTCGTCTCGAAAGGGGAACATATTTGACTGAATTTTTTCGCTGAATTTTTTGGGATCCAAGGTTAGCACGGATGGAGGGTGCCTGGCGAGCTGAAGCGGAAGTGGTGGTGTTCTTGGACAGTCACATTGAGGCCTACGGCTTGGTGTGGCAGTTTTCGGATCCAAAGACTTTCACATCGAAGTTTTCGAAGAACTCTGACTCTTTCGACAGTTGTTTTTGCAATATGTATGTGTACAGGTTTGTTATTTTTCCTTCAGGACTATTGGCTTTGGTGCACCGGAAATATTTGGCTCAGGGTAGCGGTAGTGTCTTTCCAAACACCTGTTCAAGCACCGATTGCAAGATGGCGAAGACGCAGGTGGCGGTGACTGAGTTGCGAGCAAGAGATCCTTTGTATTCCTTTGTTGTGTAGTCAGGACTAGTGTCGTGTGTTCAGGACGAGCCGGAAATTACCAATGAAAGCGACGATGAAAGTGGCTCCAATGAAGAGATGCCAAACCTGGAGGCGATGGATGTAGAAGCGAAATTCATTGAAAATTCATTCGTTTGATATGAACCTTGAAGCCACCCAAAGAAAGATATTGCTGATGCAACATGTCTACTCCAGGGAGCAGATGCCGCAACCAATGAGAGGCACAGAATCATAGAATCATGTCTCCCGGAGGATTCTAGGGGAAGACAGACGAAAACACAGAGATGAAAAGCAGAGCCATTGACTTGAAAGTTCCACTTCTTCGCTAAATGAAGCTTATATACCGCACTAATTCCTATTGAATGAATCTTGCCTTGCCTTGCTTGTGTGGTCGCTGTGGTGTTCAGTGGTGTTCTTGTTTGTGTTGGCTTGTCCAGTCTCGCTGTGGTTAAGCTGTGGTCTGGCAGTGGTCTTGTTGTATTTTGGTTGTTTGGCCAGTGACTGTGGCTGTACTGTTGTAGATTCTTGTACTGCAGGGTAAAGCAAAACCGAGCTGAGAAGAAGAGCCGCAAGGCTGGCGAATATCACCAGCTCTATAGATTTGCACTCAGGCAATCAAGCAATCGGATTTTGTGAATGTTTCTAGGTAAAGAGTTGGCGGATTTGGCCATAGTCCGGCAATTGATTTCGTATGATTTTCTCGCAGGCTGTGCAGAAGCTTGGTATGAAGCCGGTGCCTGGTATCATGAGGGTGACGGTGAAGAAGAGTCACTTGGAAGCAAGAAATCACGAAATCAGCAATATGGCTTCAAACCTTGTCAGTTCGTTTTGACAGACCATGGTGAATGCTGCTGCCTTGCATTTGTACATATACTTTAGACAGATTGGCGCAGCCGCATTATCATCATGCAGACGATGTGTTACAGGTATCCAAGAGAGGACAGTGAAGGATAAAGCACAGAAGGGAAACAATCGCAAGCAATGGAATCCTCTCTTTTTCAAACAGGTGTGTTTGAGCCTACGTTTTTTCTCCCTCTTTTCAGTCACATATGGCTTGTGCTCCAGCTCCATAGGGCTCAGTATCAATTGCATCGACTGAGGGACTGCTAGATGATGTTTCGATCCAACTGATCAATACTCATCAATAGTGTCACATCCACGCGCATTTCTCTTTTTTGGAAGCGTTTCCATCAAGGCAAAAATATTCTTTTTGTCATCTCCAAGCCTGATGTGCACAAGGCAGGATCTCATCATCTCGAAGCAAAGAATACCAAACATCAGTCTCATCTCCATCATAACAGGTATCAATCAGATCGCATAGCATTGAAGGTTCTTCTCCTTAGGATGACAATTGAATTTGGCTGATATTTCCAGCATTTGCCACATTCCAGTGATTGTGCTCCTCCGAGCTCTTTCGGCATGTGCAGGCACAGACCTCGGATACCTACATTGTTTTTGGAGAAGCCAAGGCCAGGGCTCTCAGGCTTTGCAGTTTGTAGAAACAAGGTTCTGTTGTTCAGTTTCAATTTGTTGGATTTTGCATTTTTCCTCTCCTTCCATGAGTGAGTAATTGGGCGATCGATCTGATTGATCTTTGGAAACCAGCCAGATTCGGCGGACCTTTCTTTGTGCTCTGGCTTAGCTATGCCTTCTGTGCCATTCTGTGCCTCTTCTACTGTGCAGGTGGAAGACCTGAGCGCTCAAGCGCAGGCGAATGCGGCCCAACATCTTGCAGGTGTTGAGCGCCAGGACCTCTCCCAAGAAATCCCTAGCGATATTTCGATCGTGTGTTGAATGCTATTGGCAAAATGTTGGTGTAGTCAGATGCATATTCGTGGTTTTTGCCTGAGAATATTAAATTGCGCTGCATCTTCGTATGACGAGATTCCAAAATTGAGTTTCCATTCCATCTCTTAAATTCTCTTATAAGTTGAATTCACTGCTCCAATGAACAAAGCGCTCGCTGAACTTCATTTCAATATTTGGAAAAAATAGCAGATGTCTTGAAGTTACATATGCACACTTAACATGCCGCAGGAACCGGAGAAGCCAAAGGTTGAAGAGGTCGAGGAGTATCTTTAGCAGAAGGGCTTGCACGCAGTTTGCGAACAATTTGCTTGGCGTTTTGCGTGAGTTTGATTTTTGATTTGTTCCATTTAAGTGCTGCCTTTCTTGAGCTGCTGGCGTGCACATTGTGCAAGACTGCAGGAGGGCGAAGTGGATGAGGAGGGCATTGAGCCCAAGGATATCGAGTTGGTGGTGTCACAGGTCAACTGCTCTCGTGCCAAAGCGGTGGAAGCTCTGCGTTGCTTGGTCGCAGTCAGTCTCTCCTGTGGGCGGCCAAGCTGTAAATGTGTGCGTGCCCATCGGCGTCTGGCATATGTTCGCATCAGGTGCCAACAAGAACGACATTGTGGAGGCACGGTCAAAGACAGATCACAAACTCATATGCTGCATGTCTCCGCATGACTCTGCATGACTGTAAGTCGCGTTTTTGATCATCATTCGGTGGCTGTCTGTCTGGCTCGACACCAGCAGTCTGAGGCCATCATGCAGCTCTCCTCCAGCTAAGAAATATGACAGATGCGCACAGGTGTGGAAAGACAAAAAGTAGGGCGAATCTCAGGTGGATCTGAGGATCTGATGCCATCCAATGCCGTTTGGATCTGTTTAGTTTGTAGAAAGCATATTTGACCGGTGAAAACAAGACGAGAATCTCTTTTGGTCGTTGGTTGCTAGACTGTTTTCTCAAGTGAATCACCTACAAAAAAAGATAGGTGCTGCCGTTTTTTTGCTTCGTGGGTCTCTTGGCCGGGCCTTTTCCCTCCTTGAAGGCTTTCGTTGGATTCATGAAGACTCGCTAGTTATGTGTCCAATCTCACAGCTGACAGACAAATGTGTAATTGTAGCCCAAAGAAATCTGATGACATCTCCGATCCAATTACGGTACGTGAGATGGAACAGAAAAAGACAGTTCTCATCAAAATCCTGAAAGCCCTTGGTTCTGTTCCTCAGGTTACAGGTCCTTTCCTCCACCCACACCTAAGTGCCTATTCGCTCTCGTCAATCTGGCTCAGAGTTTTGTTCGTGTCATTCCAAACTGTGTGCAAGATGGCGAAGACGCAGGTGGGCGTGACTGAGTTGCGAGCAAGAGATCCTTTGTATTCCTTTGTTGTGTAGTCAGGACTAGTGTCGTGTGTTCAGGACGAGCCGGAAATTACCAATGAAAGCGACGATGAAAGTGGCTCCAATGAAGAGATGCCAAACCTGGAGGCGATGGATGTAACTAGAAGCGAAATCATTGCGAATTCATTCGTTTGATATGAGCCTTGAAGCCATCCAAAGAAAGATATTGCTGATGCAACATGTCTACTCCAGGGAGCAGATGCCGCAACCAATGAGAGGCACGGAATCATAGAATCATGTCTCCCGGAGGATTCTAGGGGAAGACAGACGAAAACACAGAGATGAAAAGCAGAGCCATTGACTTGAAAGTTCCACTTCTTCGCTAAATGAAGCTTATATACCGCACTAATTCCTATTGAATGAATCTTGCCTTGCCTTGCTTGTGTGGTCGCTGTGGTGTTCAGTGATGTTCTTGTTTGTGTTGGCTTGTCCAGTCTCGCTGTGGTTAAGCTGTGGTCTGGCAGTGGTCTTGTTGTATTTTGGTTGTTTGGCCAGTGACTGTGGCTGTACTGTTGTAGATTCTTGTACTGCAGGGTAAAGCAAAACCGAGCTGAGAAGAAGAGCCGCAAGGCTGGCGAATATCACCAGCTCTATAGATTTGCACTCAGGCAATCAAGCAATCGGATTTTGTGAATGTTTCTAGGTAAAGAGTTGGCGGATTTGGCCACAGTCCGGCAATTGATTTCGTATGATTTTCTCGCAGGCTGTGCAGAAGCTTGGTATGAAGCCGGTGCCTGGTATCATGAGGGTGACGGTGAAGAAGAGTCACTTGGAAGCAAGAAATCACGAAGGCAGATGAAGCCATGTAGTCATGGGAAACTTCGATGGACTGCTTCGAGTTGATTTGCGGAGCCTCATCTGAAATTGCTATAGCCTTCTGCTTGTTGAGGCAAAAACATTCTTTTTGTGATCTCCAAGCCCGATGTCCACAAGGCAGGATCTCATCATCTCGAAGCACGGGATACCAAACATTAGTTGCATCTCCATCAGTCTGATGGCGAATGTGGTAAGTGTGAATGGTGTATGGACTTGTCCTGAACGAAGTCAAGCTCTTTTGGCATGTGCAGGCACAGACCTCGGATACCTACATTGTTTTCGGAGAAGCCAAGGCCAGGGCTCTCAGGCTTTGCAATTTGTAGAAACAAGGTTCCGTTGTTCAGATTTTTTGTGAGAATGGGGAGTATAATCAGAGGGCATCTAATCAGAGGTGTGAGAAAATAAATAATGATAATAGATGGTCAGAGGTGTGCCCAATTTGTTGGATTTTTGCATTTTTCCTCTCCTTCCATGAGCAAGTAATTGGGCGATCCATTTTGTTGATCTTTGGGAACCGGCCAGATTCAGGCGGACCTTTCTTTGTGTTCTGGCTTAGCTATGCCTTCTGTGCCATTCTATGCCTCTTCTACTGTGCAGGTGGAAGACTTGAGCGCTCAAGCGCAGGCAAATGCGGCCCAACATCTTGCAGGTGTTGAGCGCCAGGACCTCTCCCAAGAAATCCCTAGCAATATTTCGATCGTTTGTTGCATGTTATTGGCAAAATGTTGGTGTAGTCAGGTGCACATTCATGGTTTTTGCCTGAGAATATCAAATTGCGCTGCATCTTCGTATGATGAGCTTCCAAAATTGAGTTTCCATTCCACCTGTTGAGTTAAATTCACCGCTCCAATGAACAAAGCGCTCGCTGAACTTCATTTCAATATTTGGAAAAAGTAGCAGACGTCTTGAAGTTACATATGCACACTTAACATGCAGCAGGAACCGGAGAAGCCAAAGGTTGAAGAGGTCGAGGAGTATCTTTAGCAGAAGGGCTTGCACGTAGTTTGCGAACAATTTGCTTGGCGTTTTGCGTGAGTTTGATTTTGATTTGTTCCATTTAAGTGCTGCCTTTCTTGAGCTGCTGGCGTGCACATTGTGCAAGACTGCAGGAGGGCGAAGTGGATGAGGAGGGCATTGAGCCCAAGGATATCGAGTTGGTGGTGTCACAGGTCAACTGCTCTCGTGCCAAAGCGGTGGAAGCTCTGCGTTGCTTGGTCGCAGTCAGTCTCTCCTGTGGGCAGCCAAGATGCAGGAACAGAGACATTGTTGTAAATGTGTGCGTGCCCATCGGCGTCTGGCATATGTTCGCATCAGGTGCCAACAAGAACGACATTGTGGAGGCACGGTCAAAGACAGATCACAAACTCATATGCTGCATGTCTCCGCATGACTCTGCATGACTGTAAGTCGCGTTTTTGATGCCTCTGTTTTTCTTATCATTCGGTGGCTGTCTGTCTGAGGCCATCATGCAGCTCTCCTCCAGCTGAGTAGAGTGATTACCAGCAAGCAAAGATGGAAAAGTGGCCTGGGACATGCTGGGTGTTGGATGCTGGGTGTTGATATTTTTGACAACAGAAAATTTGAACCTTGGCTGCTTGCAACGAGTCAGGCCTCTCCTGGATGGCTAGAACCTTTGCTGGCGCGGATCCGAGAAGACCGGAGGTGGGGCTTCCTCATACATAAGAGGTGACAAGTGTGCTCATGAACACAAGATGTCAGACAGCTTTGGTCTTTGGTTCGCGCTTTTTGTTGTGCCTTTCAAGTATGGTCAAATATATTGTCAACGAGTCCTTTTACTTCGGCAGCAGGGCTCAGGGTACAAATTGCCACCTGCAAAAGTTTTGTTGGGAGCTTCAGGCATGTGGTGGTGCCCAACATCTTGGGTCCTTTTCTTAGATCTTCTATTCTTTTCCAGGAAGGAGCATCACAATTAAAAACTCACAACTCATAACTACCATAACACGGAGTTTGAGTTTCCCTTTGTGTTTGTGCTGTCCACAGAGGCATAGGTTCAACACTAGCAGGGATGCCTCGTCTCTCAACTTTTAAGGTATTAACTTTGACAACCTTGCCTTCGAGGGAAGTTCAGGTCTTGGTGTGCCAATGGCTCAGCTAAGGGTTCCCAGAATTGGCGTTGCTAACATCTGATCCTGAAACCAACAAGTGTTCTCGCAATTTGCTGAGGGTTTGTAGCTTCAGCTGACTGAGGTTGAGCTTTACCTGGACACTTGGGTGGCTTTGCTGATCTTTAGATACACTGAGCGGAGATTTAGTGAGATCCCATTGTCTGTGATCTAAGGCAAAGGCCAATGCCAACAAGCACTGGAAGTGAGATCCAGAAATCTTCCATCATGGCAGGAGGCCAGGCAGCTTCAGTACTTCAGCGCTTCAGCGCTTCACTTTACTCATGTGGGGTCAGCGCTCCGTTTTCAAGCACTTTTTTGCCGGCTGTTCTTGCTGCTCTGAGATGGATGTATGAGATCACTATAGATCTCTGAGATGTGGATACGCTAGACATCGATAGACTGATATACCAGGCTTGTTTGCTGCCGACAAGGCTTTCTTCATGCATTTGGGAGGTGCAACTGGTTTGTTTGCTCTCTCATTTCTGCTTGGACATCCCTCATGACTCATGTCCTCTCATGTCCCTTTCTGTGTTTTAATCACTCACTAGTGCAGCACTGTGGTAGTTGGTGGCGGACTGTGAGGCTATGATCCTGAGATGAAGTTTTATGGTGGAGAGGACTGCCATATTATGTTGATTTGCAGCTATGTTACCTGTCGTACGACCTGCCTGTTTCCAACGTACCTCATAGTGCCCAAACTCAGGAGATGGAGATTGGTTTTCGAACTTGGCAGTTTGGCTCTTGGCAAATCCACCGAGGATTCATTTCCGATTCAAGAGGTTGCTGTAGATGCATTAATTATAGAAGCAGCTGGCGCAAGAGTAGAGCTGGTCGGTTTGCGGTTGCACGATTCCTACTCTGCAAACGCGCATTCAACCTGGGTGAGCTTCACAGATTTATCACACCTTCGGACCTTTGGCTTTTTTCCTCTCAAGCCGCCCTTGCCTCCCGGCACAAAGATGGGGCCATAGTGCGTGGATTTTATTTCGGGTGCCGATGGGGCAAGGGCTTTCAGACCTGAACTCAGCACATCTTCTGTTTTGGTCACCTCATTTTGCCGGGTTCGTGGCCAATTGGCACATTGTTTGTGAAGTTTCAAACTAACTTGCACACAAAGTGTTTTTTTGAGGATGCCTTGTGGGGCGATCCGCCACAATTATGCAACTTATCTTGCAGAAAGTCTCACTTTCTCTCGTTTGTTTGTTCATTTGTTCAGTGCCCTTCATTTGAGGCGACTTCTTTTTTGGTGTTCAGACATGTCCAGGGTCGTTTGTGCTCAAAGGTGGTGTTCAGACGAGTGTTAGCGATGTCCTGAGCTCCATGTGGGGGTTGCAGCCTCAGATCTAGTGTTTGGGTAAGATCAGGATCGATCAGGTACAAATGCATCGTGCATTCGAATCAGAATAAACTTACTAGTATCACTGCTTATCCCAAAATTGAAATCGACTCAAACACACTCAAATCATCAAACTGTCAAATGCATGTCGACAGTGTCTGAATACTTCACCTCCTGCTTGGACTTGCTTGTTTTTCTAGGCACCTCGTTGGAAAGCGCGAGGTGTGCATCATCATGGTTGGCCTGGACCGTGCTTCTTGTTTTATGGGCGCGATTTCGCTTGTTAGTTAGCATCTTTGCTTGGACATCACCAACCTGCCTTTTGCAGGATTCAGCAGGCAAAACAACGACCCTGTGGAAGCCTGAGATTTGTTGAACACTTTGGACATGATTTTGGATGATTTCAAGACACCAAGGTATAGGCTGAAGCTGGGAGTACAGGTGAGAACGTTGCCGACCGTGGGTTTCAATGTGGAGAAGCTGGACAGATTTCCCGCGTCAGAGTTTGCTTCGTTTGGATTTTGAGCTTTCATGAATCGAGCTACTCGAGCTTAGCAGCTAAGCGAAGGAGTACAAAAACATCGTCTTCACAGTTTGGGACCTTGGTGGTCAAACCAGAACGCGTCAAATTTGGCAGCACTATTATCAGTTACTTGGCAGCCAATTTTGCAACATTTTGCATAGTGAAATTGAATCCTATGAACAGGTTCACCATCATGTCTGGGTTGTTTATGGTTGTTTGGGTCTATCTTTGCAGAGCAAAGGAACACAGATGGGCTCATCTTCGCTTGGCACTCAGCAATGGTACACCAATGCCTGCAATGCTTCCTTATCCCCTCATGCATGTGACTGATGCTCAAAAATCTGAGGTCATCGACAGCAGTGATCGCGACCGTATAGACGAGGCGCACGAGGAACTCATGAAGATGCTTCAAAAAGACGAGATGAAGGACTGGCGATACTTGGGATGCATAGGCGAGACGACGATATAAGTCAACTTTGCATGGACAGAATTCTTGGTTTGTCAAGGGAAATGGATGTTGCAGGGAGGATCCAAAGAGCAATTTCTGTGCAGGATGCAGTGCTGCTTGTGATGGCAAATAAGCAAGACCTCCCGAATGCTATGAGTACTCAGGTGGGGTCAAAAAATTCATAGCAGAGAGTTGGGCAAGGCCATCCTGGCAGTCATCCTTCTCAATTGTCCGGTGAAACTGAGGAGCTGGTGCAAAAGCTGGGCTTGAACAGCCTGGGTAAGTACCGAAGGAAATGGCTCGTGCAGGAGAGCTTTTCGTGCTGTTTCCGCGACTGGACACACAGTTTTCAAGTGAGTCAACTGATTGCTTGGTATACGACCACTGCACCGACAGAGCTGTTCGCAACAGGAGACTTGCGCAACCGTGGGTGATGGGCTACACGAGGCTAGGAAGCTCTGGGAAGCACAGAACGGGGGGTTGAAATGAAATGCGCTTGAATCGACTTGATGCTCTCCCGATGTACTGACAGGGCTTGGATTGGCTTGCCCAAGCCATCGCTGACAAGGGCTGATGCACTTCCAAGACTGCTGATGGAGCTTTCTCCTTTGGCAGATTCAAACCCTTCTCATCCCTTCCTTTATCAACATATCAAACTCTCATCAAGATCTTCATGATGCCTTTTCATCTCGGCAGCATCTTGGCATGTGCGCAAAAGCATGTGTCACCTGTCTCATCCTGTCTCACCAACAGAGCCGGCAAGAGGTGCTGTAGAAGTTAAGCATGTGGAAACATTGGCTTATAGCATCTTGCAGCCTTATCTCCTCAACTTCTCGCCGAAGAGACACCGAGCCAATGTTGGTTTGGTGTTGCGATGCCACGAGGCAAATGCAAATCGTCCAATGCATTCGAGGCAAAAAAGTTGTCAGAAATGGAAAGTATCATTCGCATCATTCGCATCGTTCTATGTCATGGAGAAATAAAAAGACAAAGAACCGCAGCACACACCGAATCTAGCACAGTTGAGTCGGTCTGAATTCACTGCCTAATCTCTCCAAGTCTGTTCTCTAAATCTTCTTACTGAGGTGTGGTGGTGACATTGAGTTCCTTCCTCAATTCCCATTGATGTGCTTTGTTTTACCCAGCAGAAAAGCTAGAAAAGCTGGTTTCACCAGTGAGGTATGTTCCTTGCTCACGTGTGTACCATATCTTCAGATCTGCACGCTTCTGGCAAGGCACAACAGCCTGAAGTTTCTTTTGGATTCTTCAGTGTTCAATGTTCAAACTGTGTCAAACCTCGGGGGCTTTGATAGGTACAGATTCAGCTGGAGTGGCATATAAGGCTGGAAGGGATTCGAAGGTCCAAGGTCCATAGAACTCCTTGCCGTTGAAACAGGGATATCGTTTCACCATCTCCAGGTGCCAGGTTTTGAGATCATCCGAAACAAGCTTCGAGCTGCGGCAGTTGGGAGCCATAAACAGAGCACTGAAGGCATACGTGTGGTTCCAATTCTTTTAAAGTTGGAACATCTCAAATCATCTGAAATCCCTGTCTAGATTGAGGTCTGGATGGATGAGTACGTCCAACCTGCATGCTTGATAAGATGTATTTGCTGATATTTGCTGCTGATTGCAGAGGCCTAAGGCAGAGTGTTCCCGACAGGAAGTCTTGGTGCAACATGCTTCAGCCCCACTTCCACCGGACGTGACGCTAGGAGTCTGCAACTCAGTCGGCCATCCTTGATTTCTCTAATCTTGCCATTTGCACTTTGCACTTTGGCATTTGCAGGATTTGGATGCTCGAAAATCATTGCGTCAGCGTCTCCAGCACACAGCTCAGCCTGTTTGGATCTGTTTGGTGACTTGGAGAGTTTTTTTTTGTCGGGATCGTTTTCTCTCAACTTGCTAGATTGCGTTTGGAAGTGATATGCGTGCAGAGTGCAGACGTTCATATTTCCATTTTTATTTCCTGGTCGTCTGGCTCCCCCGAACAAGATTTTCTTTTTCTTCTTCCTCGTCTTGTTGTTGTTGTTGTTGTTGTTGTTGTTGTTGTTGTTGTTGTTGTTGTTGTTGTTGTTGGCGACGCGGTGTCTGGGCGGGAAGGATCCAGGGACGTAGGGGAGGGAAGGAGGTGAGGAGGTCCTGGCAGGGAGGGCCCTAAGGAGCGGGAGGCCAGAGGACAAGAGTAAAACATTCCCGAAAAAGAAACATAGAAATTCCCCAAACACTTCTGCATTTGATTTCAATTAGAAGGAGTGAAATAACCTTGTTGTGAAACAAAAGCGGTGTGCCATCCTTTGGTTGACATCGGATGGTGCAAAGGAAATTCCGATATGCCCTGATATCCAGTGTATATGGGCGTTCTTATGTTTGCTGTACGGTGGGTCTAGCCTCTTTCACTTGGCTCACGACATACTTTGAGGTGCAAACCCTTCAAGTGGTACTTGGAGAATGTGGCCAAGGAGGTTTTTGTCCGTTCCTCAGACCAACCCAGACTACGTGCCTTTCAATTTCCAACAACCCGTCATGCCATAAGGTTCCATCCATCACTGGTTTAGTTGCTGGATCTTTGAGGACCGATCTCAATGTGCAAGAGATCCATCCATGCGTTCACCCTATTGAAACGTAAGACCAAGAGACGGAGTAAATGGCTACAGCCCTCTACGTCCACAAAGAATTTATATACCTCAAAGTTGTCCGATACGCTTCAAATAAACATACAAACCATATTAAGCATTAATCTGATGCAACCTATCATGCTAATAGGATGGCTAGAGGTGTTGCATGATGCTGAACATGTTGCACCACCACCGATGGCACGGCAGGAATGTGAAGTTGGATGCCTGTATCGACACATTGGGGGGCAACAGGTGTGAACATGCGCGCAATTGAAATTTGCATGGCATGACATGTCTAATGTGACGACTTGTTTGCATCCTACGTGTCAGCAAAGACAAGAAGATGACATGCAACCTTCGATTCACGTGAGTCATTACCATCATGGCACGGTTTCCGCTCCTTGTAACATTGAATTTCCAGGCCAGGCGCATATCCATGCCACGGGCAGCACGGGACTCAAGCCATTGTTCTTGATGGCCAAGGCGAGACTCTCAAGATTCGTGGTGTGTCTTCCAAATTTGCTGGAGAGAAAGCACGATGGACAATCAGTCCACAGCATCATGATCATAGTATATCATAGTCATCATTTCTACTTGCCAACGAAATCGATTGACAACCAAGACGATCAGATTTTTTTCTCGCCACATGTTGATTGAGTTCGTTGCAGCAGGCATGGCGCGGATACCCCTCATGATGTATGAGTTCTTTGCCAAGTTATTGCCGGGTTGATGCTTGCACTTGTTCTATGAAGTGCCAGATCGCCGAGGAAATGCCTTACTGCTGGTGGACTGGGGAACCCGGTTATGCAGGGAGCCTCTGAGCAGAGCGTTGGGATGTGCCATTCTGTCGTGCCTGTTGCCCAGGCTGTCAAGATGTGACACGCAACAGGCTAGGGGTGAAAGGATTGAACACAACAATCCAATATCCATGCTGGCATCCTGACCTGATTGTTGCCCGGCTGTTACAAACTTCAGCAGGCGACGCAGCGCTGGAGTCACAAAGCAGGAAGGCTTCAACTTGAAGGAGTGGCAATTGTCAATTCCTGCCGTTCACCTTGCCTTCTTCTAATGTTGCCAATGTTCTTGCATTGTTCGAAGCTCTCTGTGAGGCACAGAGATGTGTCTGGGAGCAGCCAGCGAAAGTTCGGACAAGTACCACCGGCTCAAGTTTGGCATTTGAAAACTGACCTGGGCTTCAACCAATCATTGGTCAACTGGCACACTGCTAGGCTGCCATTTAGCTTGAAGATGTCGACCCCACCTTAGCTTGTCGCCATCATAATGCTTGTATTCACCAGAAGTACTTTATCAACCATTATCACATAACTTTTGCAAATTAAGGACATGCAATGATCAAGAAGATCAACAATGGGATTGGTTCGATCATAGATAGTAACATAATAATATAATATGATTGAAATTTCATATTATATAAATGCATGTATTCTTTGTTAAAATGATTATTATGAAACATTGCTTTACGCCTCGGGTAACCCTTGAATATGATTGGTCGTGGTTGTGGGCTCGATTTCCATTCTGCCTTTGCTCCTATGTATGGTGGTTGTTTCGGGTGGGGCCTCCACTCGTGCTTGATTAGATTAATAGCAGGCTTGCTTCCTGGGTGGCTTGCTGGTCATGGCTTTCTGGTTGACATATGGCTCGCTTCCAATTGGTTGAACCATTCTGCTCATTAATACAATAATTAATGCTGCCTTACCGGTTGGTTTGCTGGTACACTATTTATTTTGATTATTTTGGTAATTTTATTCTTTTGAATTATTTTTTTATTTGATTAATTATTTATTAGATTTAGTTTTTTATTAAATATAATTAATATTACTAATTGAATTTTAATATATCTAAAATTAATATATATATTTTTTCTATTTATTTTTTTTAAATTATAAAATAATTATTGGATTATTAAATATAAATAATTTAAATATATTTTTGATTATTAATTTATATATATATATATATTATAGTTTTTAATTATA